>JPYR01000003.1:128941-208246 GCA_000775305.1 Belgica antarctica
AAAACTTATATTAAAACTCATTAAGACATTGACGGAAAGCATTTCTCAAACGCAATTAAATCATAATAATCAAAATAGAAAAGCTAAATAGAAAGATTCATGATCTTTTTGATTGATTATATTTAAAGCCCGCGACCTGATGGTCATTTAAGGCTATATCATTGAAAAATTTACAAGACAAATTTTACAATTTATTCTGAAATTTATATTCTGTTTCATGGTGTTGTTTGTCCCTAGTCGGTGGTTAGTTGACTGATGACCTTGGCATTGTCCTCAAATTGGTGGTGAATGGATTTCTTCTCTCGCGATTACTTCAGATTCTTGTACGATCGATGCGCTATGTTATTGGTGACTTCTTTGTTGATAAACCTTATCTGCAGAGTCGACGAAAAGTTCGATTTTAAATGTGTCTCTCGGCCGTTGAGATTCATGATCGTATGCATAACTAAAAAATGTGCCTTAATAAACAAATGTTATTTTTAAATGTAAAACTTAAATGACTTTCTTTAATTTATCGTTTACGAAAGTGATAAAAACTTTTTCGCTCAAAGCTTTTTTTAACAGATTTTCAGCCCTAAATTCATGTCACTGGAACATAATTGAAAAAAAATCGTGAACCAGACCATTCAAGTACACGTGCAACTCATCTTAGGTTTTATTAAATATGTTTTTCTTCTGCTTATTTTAAAATTAAATTTTTAATCGGAATAAGAAACCGAGAATTCGATGAACTGCAGCATTTCTTCAGTTATTAAGATGCAAAGTCGGTGGAATCCTTTACAAGCCACACCAGGACCACAAAAACATCGCTAATTTCCATTGTTTGTCACTATCGGATCAACATTTTCCCATTACATTAATCACGATTATGAATCACGACGAGCATTAAATTAAAATTGCTTTCGTTAATTAGAGAATATCAAACCGCAACAAAATCTCCAATAACGATGTGAAAATTTTGCGATTAAGATAGGCGGCGTTTCCTCATTACTCCCTTGTTGTGTCAACAATTTTTGAAGCCGTGGAACAAAGAAACAGGGAAAACACGTTTTTTCTTTTTAATTGCATACGCAGAATTTTTATTCTCGATGATTTTTCACGAAATGTGTCTCATCAATCACTCTTGAACTTAAATTGCTAAAGCGTTCGTCTGTGTCTCATGACTGAGCTGCGTCTGGAGGTTCGAGAGTTTATTTTTGAGGACTTGAACGCCCATCAAAACGATATTTTCTGGTTTCAGTGCGCCCGCCGACTCGACATTGAAGAAGAATTTGTTTGGCTTGGCTTCCCAGTTGTACGGGGCTTCGTCTGTGTGGAGTAAATTTGAGTAAATGTTCATTGAATTGTGCAATATAACTTACAGTGGTCATCATCCAGCATGGAATGTTCGCTTTTGGGCCATTCATCGGGCTTCGGGAACAAAGTGTGGCGCATCTCGTTGTCTGGATCGTACTCGAACGACACTCCGGCTGTTGGGTTCCATTTTGCGTGTTCCTTGCCGAAGCCTTTCTTAGCGTAAGCGCGCAGCTTGAGCTCTTGGCCCTGTCGGAGCTTCACGATAAGAATTTCTTCGGTCTTTTCACCGTACTCATTGTCGTCTTCATCACGATTTCGAGCTGTGACTGGAAGGACGCGGGAGTCGCTCGATTTGAGATCAGCAGTGGTAACCAAGCGAGTTTGCTCGTCGTTGCACTTCACATCGAGAGTGAACTCGACGCTGCATTCGGGGCAGAAATCCACGCAAACACAGTCTCTGCTGTACATCATCCGGTCGACGACATCATCCGAGATCAGTGGAATCAATCCAATTCTGTGCGCTGGAAGTTTACGACGAGGTTAAAGCAAACAATTCGATAAAAAATCGCGCGAATCTCCACTCACCAATGAACTCGTCAGCCAAAACAGTCGTGTTGGACTCCAGCTGCACCCAATCAATAGCGATGGTCGGCGTCTCGGCGATGAAAACTCGTCTCAAGCTGTTAGCGACGCTGGAAATTTACAAAACAATCAAAACAAACCGGGATGGAAATAAATTTCTCGAGTTCTTACCTCAGCTCGGTGTCCTCCACGATGAACTTCACGTTGTCGTTGGACAACTCTGTGATTGTGACCTGCGGCTGGTTAGCGAAAGGCATTGTTGAATGTTTTTCGATTGATTTGCAAGTGAAATTAAAGTTGGGTTGATTTGCTGCTGAGGGGAATACAACTATGACTGGCAAGATTTTGCAAGCCCTGAGTTTTCACGGTGATTGCGACCGATTTCCAAATTTCAGTCGCAGTCACAACATTCATTTCTGAGCTCCGATGGAATAAAGAATTGTGCTCGGGCTCTTTTAAAATTATTTTATCATAGTCTACGGTCGTATAAATATCGTGAAGGGCTCAAAACGCGTAAATTGTTCGGAAAGCCCGTGAATTGACAACAAATTAAACTCCAAAGTGAAGTGCACGCAACATTAAAAGCGAAAAAAAAATCGAGTGAATAGAAAAAGAAAAGAAAAAAATATTCAGGAAAGTGAAGAAAGAAAAATCCTGAAAAGTCGAGCTTGAGAGATTCCAAATGTGGGAAAAGTCTCGTCGAATAGAAGCGCCTCGACACAGTGTGACAGTTTAAGTGAAAGTTAATCGTTGGTGGAGAAAGAAACCAAAACATTGCCGAAGAAGCGACTCTAAAAGTGCAGTTACTTTATAATTTTCGCGTGTGGAGCAGTGACAGACTTAATGGTCTTTAATTCGCTCTACTGGATGGATAAATCGGCATCAGGAATACTGAGTCAACACTCGACACAGCTATCGCTACCACTATTTCACCACAATGAATCAACGCAGCAAAGCAAAGGCTCGCCAATAAATTCACTCTTCAAGACGCAGATTACGAAAGAGACGCCAACAACAACAACGTCATCAGCTGATAGCAATCGCAATTGCTCTGGATCATCGACTCCCAGGAAGAGTTTAACGTCTTCGAATCCTCTGAATGAATTCCTGAAGCCGCACAGTATTCTCTCGCAGAACAACTCGTCCGAGAGCGACGACGACGAAGATGAACATTCGAAGAAGGACGAAATCAACTTATATCCATTGTCAAACCAGGTCGGTGGCCACACTCGCCTCCTTTTGCTGAACGACAAGACCGTCATCAAGCCGTTGAATATCCGAGAACTCGAGTTCTATCAAAACATTCCGGGAAATGACATCCAACATTTCGTTCCGGGCTACAAAGGTAAGCATCGAAATTTCCCTCCGCGCTGAAGCAATTTTCGGCATGAATGAATGAGTAAGAAACGAACGACAGTCATTAAAAAGGCAAAAGGAATTTCCCAATATTCTCTCGCTCGTTCACTTTCTGTGCTCGCTGCGCGCCATGAATGAACGAAAAAAACTTTTTTCTTCTTCCACGCTTGTGAATGTCATGTCGAGAATGTGTTTGTGTTAGCCTCGTATACACAAAGAGGAAAATCATTGATTTTCATTTCCATTTTCATTTACAAGCGAGTAACCTTTAAAAATTTATGGCTATGACCTTGATTGCTTTGCCATTGCCATTTGCGAAAAACCAGATTTTGTTTACGTTTGACCACAACAAACCGTCTGCTTCTGTTTGCTTCCAGGTGTGATGCAAGCGACAACAGGTGAATGGGAGCAGCGCTACAGCCCCAGCTTCCGCGAAACGGACCCGCTGCGACGGCAAAGCTCGACAAAGAGAAAGCGCGACGAAGTTCTACGGTTAGTATGGGGTGACAGGGTGCAGATCACTGACTCATAATCATCCGTCTTTGGTTCTTAATCGCCACCGATCGTTCCGCGAGACTCACGACCCGTTCGAATCGCTCGCCATTGAACTTAATTCGTAATTAATCGCAGTCGCGCTCGCTGATAACGCAGCTGAACCTACATTCGAAGCGTTTGCCTGCAACCAGCAAAGAACAAAAGCGGCGTTCGAGACGAGTCGAAAAAAAAATATTGACTTTTCGATTAATCCACGCTCTCGAGCGCGCTTCTAACATGCGCGGAATGGGAAAACCAATGAAAAACTAGATTTAATTAATTACCTGTGGAAGTTTACGGCATATTTGTCGTCTTATTGCAAGTGCTGATAGCTCTCCGTGCTGAGCTACACACTTACACGCCTTCCCTAATCGACAATTAATCCTCCCTTTCAAATGTCGACTTCACTCCATTCATTTATGCTTTTTGTTTTTGTGCTCATCGATTATCTCTTTTTACTGCTCGCTGAAGCCATGCTAAATCGAATTAAGATAGCCCAAGTGAGAGATTCGCAGGATAACTTCACACGCTATCGGCTTTATCGGGGATTTATCCGCTTGCAGCTGGTGCAAGCTAGCCTAAGACTCACCTGCATCCAACGCTTCATGCTATAGTTTCGTTGTGTGGGCGTGGATTTGCCGTGTCTGCCTCGTGTAGAGGAGAAACTAGCGTGCGAAGGTCGCATGTAATGTGATAAGGAAAACGCTAATTATTAAAGGAAGCGACGTTGCTTCCCAACTAAAACGCTTTCAAGACAAAGCGACAAGTTTTTCTCGTTTTTTCAATGATGGAGTTTAAACGATCAGAAGTGTGTTGGGTTCACGACCAAGGTTAGAGGCTTATTGAACCGAGAAATCTTGTTTTGATCGTCCACCCCACACCTCCAGTGTCAAATACCCCGAGTAACAAAGGCAAACGTCCAATTTAGTGCCTAATTAACAAGATTGACTGACACATTTTCTCAAAACTAATTCAAGTAGTGTACAAAGTAGGATGATTTAGGTCGGGGATGATTAAATCTGCTGACGCAAAGAGTCGCGTTCCATGATAAATTGCGACCTAATCCATTTACGCCCCCGATTGAGTCACTCGCTGGCAGTCTTAGTAGCAATTGGAGTGCAACACGTGATGATTATTGCATTTTAATTGGGTTAAATGATATTCCTCGAGTCGTTCAGCTAGTAAAAGTCATGCAATGCGGCAGTTTACAACGATGAATCGCTGGGTTTGTCATTTTCTTCGCCATTTTTGATAAATTTTCTTTATCGTTGCGAAGTCATGATCGAATTCACTTTGTTTTGCGGTGCTTTCTAGGACGAACAATTTTTTATAATTTTTCTAATCGCCAATTTCTCTCTTTTTGTCTCTATTTCCTTTCAGAATGAAAATCCATAAAAATGGCAATGCGTCGGAAGTACTCAAGAGTATTTCGATTTCAGACAACTCTAATAAACAATGTTAGTATCTCGTCTCTCGGGTCGTGCCCGCGGCGTATTCGCTTTCGCGAAACTTTTCAGCCTTTGCGCAATACTTTCGTTGATGTCAGTGTGTTGGCGTGGAACATTACCAAAGCCGACCATGCCCATCAGTTAGATCATCCGAGACCATCCGAACGTGCTCGAAACCAGCGACTTTGACGTCATGGAAATTCCAAACAATTCAATGTAGGCGAACTAACACGAAGCGAGCTTTTTCTGCTGTTTACATGGATCAACAGACATCGAGTCGCCCTGTCGAGCCCGTAAAAACTACAAAATTGACATCAAGCGATAAAAGTCAAACAAATTGTTCGAAAGCATCAACAATAGCAAGCGTGACGCTCGCTCTTAACTCGAAGTTTCTTCGTTCGCGCCGTTTGAAGCTTTACTCATTTCGCCTCGATGACGAATGCCCGCTGATTATCGTTTAGTTTTGTTGTTGCCGTCGTCTCATGTACCGCTTTATTGCTTCACTCCCGATTACGTGAGCTGTGTGCCTGTTGTTTGGTTGTCTCTCACGCCTTGTATGCGAAGATGATGAGTGGATGTTCTCACAGCCCGAGATTCCACTTGGAGTCTTGTTGACATTTCTGAGAGATTCTTAAGTGATTTCGGGGGTGTTCGCCAGTGACGTGTCCTGAAATTCCCCGCACAGTGTCCATCCTTGCTTGCACAGTTTGACCTTGGTCGTCTCACAAGGTCTGGAATTTCCATGACTTTCCGAACAATCAAGGTCGCGATCTTCCAGTGAACTTTCCAATCTCCATAGACGTCGTCATCGTACAGTCCAGTGTTTTCTGAGTAGCATGAAATGTTAAATGTTCGATCAAAGCTCGTTTGACGACTACTTCAAGGGCAAACGCAGCGCATTTATCATTTCGAAAGACAATTAACCCCTCCGTCATGATAGTTCTCATAGTCATTCATCTAATTGAGTAATCACAGCCAAGTCAAATAGCCGTAAAATCTAACGAGCAAACAAATCGCGCTTTCCTCGAGAACACCAAGCGTAAGCTGATCTGGTTGTAAACACTTTGCTTGCTAAGCAGCTCAGAAATCGATATGGAAATCGTTTCGTCGCTGCTGTCAAGCAGTTAGCCCGAGTCATCAAGTTACTTTGTCGCACGACACGATCCGCGGGAGTGTCTTAGGGTGTGACTCATCCACGTCGCTCTAATTTCACTCGTTTTATCCGAAGAAATTCCGTCGCCGCTATTTTTAAACGACCCTGCAACGGAAAATTTTCTGCGAGAACGAAAATCGTCGACGGCGATTTCCAATAATTTTTATCGCTCTTGATCGCAAGTGATTATCGAATTCTTGTTTAAAAATCAATTTCAAACACGTGGATTCGAGAAGAAACGATTGTTGATTCTTATTCCGTCGCTTCGAGTGATTTACGGGCAGGCGGAATTGCGAAACTGCTTTCTCGTTGACTCCGGGTTGGCTCGTCGCGCGCACCACTTAACTAGTTTTGTTGCTGCACTTCCAGCTGATCGCACACAGCCATGCACGTCTTAGCGATGTGTTGCTTGTTCCAGTGACTTTAATCGCAGACAGGAAAAAGAAGAAAAAAATTGCGTCGTAGATTGTGTTTTTACTTTCGATCGCTACGCGGAGAACGATGACGCAATTTTGGATTTCGCTCCGCGATAAAACTAAGCCCGCGATTATCCACTTAAATCTAACGCGTCACCTTCTTTGTTTACTTACAGATTTCTTGATGCTGGAGAACATCACTTCGAAGTTCCAGCAACCATGCATCTTAGATCTCAAAATGGGCACGAGGCAGCACGGTGACGACGCCTCAGCTGAAAAACGCTCTAAGCAGATGGCCAAGTGTGCAGCCAGCACCTCAGCTCGCCTCGGTGTCCGCCTGTGCGGGCTCCAGCGCTACGATTTCAAACAGAAGGAGTTCATTAAACGTGATAAATATTGGGGGCGGCAGCTGTCCGAGGCCGATTTCAAATCGGCACTCTACGAGTTCTTCCACAACGGCGTCCGTTTGAGAACGAAAGTCATCGAGAAAGTTCTGGCACGGCTGGAGAAACTGCACAGTGTGATAGAACAGCAGTCAAGTTATCGATTTTACTCATGGTGAGTGTACCGACACCCTTTTTGTAACTAAATTTACATTCTTTTCGAATTCACAGCTCGCTTCTGCTGGTTTACGAGGGCAAAGATGCCGAATCGGAGCGTCTTGAAGCCAGTCACTACGATGCTGACATTTCCAATTGTTCTACTGATCTGAATACGTCTCACGACTCTCACCATCAATGTTCATCGAATGACGAGAATGACGGCGGCATCGGCCATGAAGATGAGTCGAACATGGATCACTGCCTGTATGAAGACGACGAGCCGCGCGCTCCAGACTCGGGAAACTCAGAAGACATTGATAAGCCGTTGCCCAACCCGCGCTTGCTTGGACCGAATGGCAACAGGGCCGTGTCGCCGCACTCCATGGATTCCTGGCTCAACTACAGCAATAGCAGCGACGAGACGTCCACTCAGGATCTGATTGTTCGACGTGGCACCAAACTGAATCTACACGACGACGAGGCCACGCAAGACACCCATGAAGACGTCGATGTTTACGACAAAATAAACTTCGTGAATGCCAAATCAATGACGTCGTACAAGAAATCGAAAATCGAAGAGGCTTCTTGCGCTTCCACTGCCACTTCTCACCAGCCCAATCCGTTTCAATTTCCTTCGAGCGCCGGTTGCGATGTCGGTGCCAGCAAATCGACTCACGACAGCGACGACGGTATCGAAGTGGGGCTGGAAGAAGAAGACGATGATCAGTTGTCATCGCTAAGCAGCAACATCGACACAATTATCGTGAGTGACACGGGCGAGACCAAGTTTTTCAACGCATCTGGCGAGCAAGAAGAACACCCGAGCATCAAAAAGAAGAAATCAACAAGTGCCGACGAGGACAACCTGCCTCTTACGAATGGAAATGTGTCCAAATCATCGCCGATGGTAGACGTCCGCATTATTGATTTTGCCCACACGACTCTCGGCACGCCAGTTCCGAACGACGTTTCGCCGTGCAAGAAGGTCCACCAAGGGCCAGACAACGGGTTTCTCACAGGCATTGAATCGCTCAAGCAGATTCTCTCAGAGATCATGAACGAGTCCATCTAAATGTCGACGGTTTAAAACCACAACAGTTTTTGTTTGCCACAGATCGGCTAAAAATACATTCGCGCGTCTCTTTAAAATCTATATTTGAATTCAACAATATTTGTAAAGCAACTCGTTGAGCTAATACGACGAGTCAACACACCGGTAACAACAAGAGCACCAAATATTGATAATCGTTATTTTCGCGCTTGTGGATTCTCGCGCAACTGCGATCAGCTGATTCGCGGAAAAGCTGCGACAAATGGCGCGATAGCAACGATTTGACGGTCGGTGATGCTCTGGCTGGTGACTCTTGCTTGTCTTCTTTGTTCATGTGCAAATCTCGACTACAAAAACGAGAGCTATTTATGCGTACGCGACAGGCTAATGACCCGTGAAGGCAGATCGTTTGCATCGCCAATGAGAAGAAGGTATTTGGGTCGACATTGAGCGTGCCTACAATTTGGTTCTGAGATAAGAAAGCATTGGAGCACGATAATTTATGTAAATATTTTCATGACCGGGGCATATTTGAGAATTCTTTTTATGGCGCTCGGCGCAAAGAATAACGAAAAACACGGAAGCTTTTGGCGGAGGCATCGAAAAGAAAAGATTTTCGATGTCAACAACGCGGCACGTCACTGATTATGATTAAAAGATTAAGATTACAAACCAAACAGCAAGAGAATTTCTCAAAACAAACTTTTGTTTAAGTTAAGTTTAACATCTGACAAGAGCGTCCGACGACGCGTGCACTAGACACTTCAACTCATTTTTTTTTATTGTTTCAACGTTTTGTGATAAGAACAATCGTATGATATGGTGTCGAGTCGTGACATAGCAAGCCACTGTTGACTCACACTTGGTTGCACAACGAATCTTCTTCATCTCCCGATAAAAAAGCTTTGCGGAGTGATCTTGTAATTCGTTGAATGCATGTCGTGACTCTAGAAGGAACGAAAAGTAAAATTCATCGCAATTTTATCGTACAAGGGGTTGGTTCGTGGGTGATGTTACAAGAAAATTATGGTTTAGAAGGTTGTAACCTAGGTTGTGACATGGTGTACCAAGGTTCAAGTGTCAATTTTGGATGAAAATATCAAATTTCTTGTGTCATCAACCCATTAAATCTTAGAGCACGTCAGACACGAACCCACCCCGCTTGTAATTTCACGTGTTCGTTTACTTTATAATTTTTCCCCTGTCAAACGTTGCCAGCTTTTTTCTCCGCCCGTTAATTGTGTGCATCGCGGCGGGTTTTCAGTCTTCTTTAATGTGTAATGAAATTTTAATTTAAGGAAATTTTCGCCGTAAGACTTTTCATTTCATTAACTCTTGATGTATCATTTCGAGTAGGTTTAATAGGACGAATTTTAATGAAATAAAGCAGGAACGTGTAATTCACAATGTGAATTCAGTATTATTCAGCTTTGTCTTTTCTTTGGCGATCGAAAATGTTCATTTTAATTACTTAACACTTAGACACAAACTATCTCAAGTGGCTTGTGATTGTAATTGATAATTTCCTAATTATAGTTCTAAGTTGGACGTAGAGCTGGACACTCTGAGAATGCCATTTTCATTGTAATTAAAATTTTCCTTGACTCTCGCCGACGTGAGTTGCTTGGATCGACGCGGTTTTGTCAGAAAGCGGTTGATTTAATGAAGCGTTTTTACGTCGGGCGTTGGGCAAGCCAAGCGAACAAGATTTCGTTGTTGTATAATTAGGAAACCAAATAACAAGAATTTCCGATTAGCAAAGCCGTAAATATTTTGGCCCTTGGAATGGAAAATTGCTGGTTGATTTGACCATTCCGACGATTTTAGACACTTAGACATTTGACTTTAGACGCCAAATATTCAAGGACGCGGCGAGAATGCCGTCACAGCGCAAAGATTCTGTCGCTAGTCGACGGAAAAATGCTGATAACACGAAAAACAAGAAACTGAAGCAGATATAAAAATAAGTTTCAAGCGTTTCTATATTTATTGGAAGTCGGTTTTCAGAACCGCTTGTTTTCCTGCTTGAAACTTTCCGCTGGTGCTGTCAGAGAAATGCAAACATCTTGTGATATTGCGAAAGAAGCTGGTTCTGTTCGCTTTCCTTGATGCTTCTGAGGGGAAGAGTAAAATTTTCCGAAATTGAAATGGAAATTTGTAAAAAAAAATGAAGTGGAAAATTTTGTAAAGAAAATCGAAAAGAAAAAAAAAATATTGTTCAACAGGGGTTATTCACAAAATAGTGACAAGAAAAGCAGGCGTTAGAAAAGCATCTGCGGTCGTTTTATATTTCATTAAACGGGCACGTTCGGGGAGCAATTTGTTGAACGAACGATGGCCAGGAAGTGGAAAAGTTAGTGCCTCGAAGGAGACAAATCGGTTTGTAAGCTCTAGGCGTTGATAGATTCAAGTTTGTCTAAAAGCAAACCCAAGTTTTGACAGCTTAAATCGACAGTTTGTATTGCGGGGATTATCCCAAGGCATCAAAATTTATTTTCACCTGAAAAGGGAGATTGAATTCCCAAACAAAAATTATCCGCAAGATTGATCACGTTCCAATTAAAGGCAGCAAACAGTTACGGTTGCCACGCCACAGCAATTAGCACACTCTTCCGAAATAAAACCAAAATACGAGCGACATTAATTATCATCAGCAGCGAATTAATTAAATGTTGCTAAGAACCAAAACAAAATGTTTTCACATTCCTTGTGATAATTGAATAGCTCAAAATTGTGGTGGCTGGGCGAGAAGAAAAGTCGATGACACATAGGGCCATCGAGTCAAAATGTGAGAAATTAAAATAAATATCCATCGCGTGTGGAATTTCCATTTGGGCGCCACGATTTTTCTTCTGCCCTGCCACTCGCGAGAAAAAGAAAACAGAATCAAATTGAATTCATGTAGCCGCTGAAAGGCGAACACTACAGATGATGTTGACAAAGATAATATTTTTTCATGTAGCGAACACACACCTCCAAGTGGTGATGCGAAATAGTAGAATGATTCACGTAGAAAAGACGAAGAAAGTGTAGATTTATTTTGATCGGCGAATAAAGTCGAATTCTAAAGAAAACCTTTCGTTGTTTCGAGTGACTTCATTTCAGTATGCAAACAATAGCAACAAACCCTGATCCGACCAACCTTTTCGTTTGATTGCCAGACTCGACAAAGTGTAAAATTCTTTTGTTCTTTCCTGTGTGCTGTCCTGGCTAGTCAAACAAGCTGTTGGCTTAATGATCGTCATCGGGGTTCAATGGAAAACCTCCTTTGTGTTTACTCCAGGCTATCAAAACAAAAGTAAAATTGCGGGAAATTAAGAACGCAATAACTTTCCCCGGCCAACGCGTAAATTCTTCGTTTATGAGAGTAATTAAAGCGCAGTCCGATGGAGATCCATTAGACCTGATGATTACCAGAACACAAATTTGGGGCAATTAAAGACTAAACACATAATGGCGGCACGCTTAGGCACTTTGTTTGGTCGTCATTCTCCGGGGCCGCAACGCAAAAAGTGGCAAAAATATTTTTGCCTCCACCGCGACCTTCTCGAAAGAGAGATTTTCATCATTTCACTTCGATGTTGGGTGAAGACGATTAAAAAGAAAAGAAATATAACAAATTTTTCAATTTATAGATCACTTTTTACGTTCTTCTCTGGTTTTTCCTCGTTTTTCTCTCCCAGTTGTAAGTGAAGAATTCATTTTAAGACAAATAAATCAATAAAGAATGTTTTTTCTTGATGAAAAAATAAGAAAAGTGAAAAATTCGTGTTTGTTATTGGTGCCTCAATGTTCGCTCGCATATTTCAGCGATCTTTAATGGAGTTTTGCCTTTCGCAATTTTCTGATGGCTTCATCTGTTTTTATTATTATTCGATTTAATAACTTTTGCTTTCAGGAAAACAGCTCGAGTCGGAATCCAACTGATGGATACATCGCGGCGCGTGTTGAACATCATGGTAACGTGTCTTCTTGATAAGCTCTTCTATGATCAATATCGTCTGAATACCAGTAATCCAGTTTGACGTCGAGATCATGGTGATTAGTTGTTGTATACACTGAAGCACATAATCAACCGGACATTCATTCATTGTTGTCCTTGACGACTCTGTTAAGAAATTGATAGTTTTGATTTTGTAGCCTAGCACAGTTAGCTTGTGACAGTAGAACAAATTCACTTTGTTCTCGATGTAAAATGGCTTTTGGTTACGATTGTAACTTGGAATTTTTCAACGACAATCAGCCACTTTTTCTTCAGTTTAATTCACTGGATACAAACCAACGCTCTCTTTGAATCGCACGTGTTTTAAAAATGATTGCTGTTAAGTTGCTGAATCATAAAAGAAACTAGCTGGAGTTAACTAGAATCAAATATTCAAAGCTTTTTGAATACTATTTAAAAACGTTGCGACGAATATAGACGAAGCATTGAAAGTGATTAAGTAAAATTGCATAAGTGTGAGAAATCAATGAAGCCTTATTGGTAATTGAAGCTTGCAAACGATTTCATTCCATCACTGTCATGGTCAAATACTTTTATCATTTAATTCTCTAGCCAACCTTTAACATCCCAATGTGCAGAAAGAGATTTCGCGAAAATCGCTGAATTTCGAAGAAAAAATGAGACAACAGCGACGAGCGACGAAATTATTCAAAAGATTATTTTCACATTTCCTGTTTGTTTTTCAATCGTTTCGATGAATATTCCTTCCAACGTTTATTTACATGAAACTTGAACCGCCCTTGACTTGGATCACTTTCCACCCAGTTTACAACAAGATCGCAAGATTTTCTTAGAAATCCTATTGTAACTGTAAAAGCAGTCGCTAAACAAACGAATTTGACAATCTCAATCATCTCAAACAGCTTGGCAGACCTCGAACACCGCGAAATTATCGTAAAATCCCCGATGGGTCAATAAAGAGCGTTGTCGTCAAGCAGAAACTTTCTTCTTTGCCAAGATGTTCTCGCTGAAAAGTTAATTTTATCGAGTCACCAATCGAGTGCGGGCGAGGTTATTTTACTCGAACAGCTGAAAGTAGCGTGTTTTGATGGCACATTTGTTTACTATTCACCGCGAGTCGACTGAGAAAATCATTTTCCGCGTTTTGAATCATCGCGCCTGAAGGCACAGATTGTAAAGCAGGAAGTCGATGCTTCACCGGCGGAAAATCTCATCGTAAAGAGTTTGTAGGTCGTCGCCGTTATTGAAACTGTGCATCTGGAACATAAAAGGGGAACAACGGGGTCCAAAAGTCCAAATTTTGATTTCCTTTACTTGAATTTGAAATAATTTTTTAATTTTCTTTTCTTCTTTTTTCATCTTTTCATGCAGAATTTTCAGAGTTTTGCGTGTGAAGTAGAGAAACGAAAACAAAAGTAGACACAACGCTTTACAATTGAGTTTGTTTTGATCAACCAGGCACGCCTTCACGACAGACGCGAGTTCTCGGTTGTGAATTGCGAACTCTCCAATCTATTTTGGTACATTATGTATCAGAACGACTTGGTAGCTTCACGGGAACCGCTGCGTCTACAATGAAGTTGTTTGTGGTCATGGCGACAAGGAAAAATTTAAAAATCTTGAATTGCTACAATTTCGGGATAAAGAAAAATGGGCTCGCTTCTACGACCGATGACGTCGGGTTGAGAGAAAAATGTTGTTTTCACAGAGTTGATGACTCAATTGCGATGTTTTCATCTCGCCGGACGTTTCAATGGCGAGAAAGTCGGTCGCAGAATCTTTACAAACTATTTCAATTAACGAAAAAAAAAGTGACCGATGAATTACTTTGCGTTCGTGTGAAGAAACTTTGAAACTTTATGTTGGCGTTCACTTTGTTTAGAAGAAACTTTTGCCTTAAACTTTTTTTTTACTTTACTGCAACACTGCAACTGTCTTCTTCTGGGGAGATTATTTAATCTTTCTGCCGGTTCATCTGTTTGTGGCCTTCGTTGATGAACTCTTTATACGCCATTTGGATCTCCAAATCCATCTCAGGCTCATCTTCATCGTCCACCAGGTCATCAGACTCATCACTGCTTAAATTGAAAAAAGTTCATCAAAAACTTGGATTTTTTTTTGAAATTTTAGGAATACTAACTCGATGATGTCGTCGATGTTGATTGGATAGTTGTTTGATGAGGGCATGTTGGCGGTCAAGAACATCGACTCTTCCTCGGTGATTATTTGGCCGTCGGGGCCGTAGAACACCGGACTGTCGTTGTAGTTTGACGGAAGATGATCGGGCAACATGGAGGTAGCTGACGGCAGCGAGTTTTCTTGTTCCACAGCTGTTATGAAATGGTGTCGAGGTCAAAAATGTGTGATCACTACAGGAAAAGCCTTCACTCACCATCTTTTCTTCCCCAGTTGTCGCGGAACAAATCCACAACCGACTGAATTAACCGCTTCGTCTGGATGTTTTGCTCTTCGGCGATGTATTTGAGCTGATTAATTGCATCTTCGACCTCGGTCGGGTTTTCTTTCTGCAAGTCGTAGCCCGAAAGCTGAAAAACAAAGCGAGATCGTTGAAATCTCATCTTCGATCGTAAATTTCTCAACTCACCTTCAGCGTTTGACAGACGCACTTGATGTTCTCAGGGCCGGGTTTGGTGAGAAGCAGCAGAATGGAATTCAGAACGAATCGCGCAACGTCAACGGCACTTCTGGAATCCTAGGAAAGAGAATCAAGGAGAATTGCAAATTAGTGGTTCGCCATGACAACTTCTCGGCTGTGTCGCTTACTTCCGGTCTTTTCAATTGGACAAACAACTCGGCGAGAAAGAGCGTCGTGCCACGGACGCGTCGCTGGTCGTTCTGCATGAATGGAACCTGCTCGGTGTTCTGAAACTCCATTTTCATTACCAGCAACGAACGGAACGTGCTGCTGGGCGAGAGATCCAAGCTGTCGAGAAGCAAACAGAGTCGTGCCCCGGTGTATCGGAAGTTTTGCTCGTTAATCGACTAAAAAGATTAAATTAGTTTGGTGAGTGGTTACTTTGTAAGAAAATCCGAAGCTATATACCTGCTCAAAGATCGTTTCGATCGCGTTACTCATCACAAAGTGATTGTGGGATAACTCCAAGAACATCTCGCGTAACCGTTTCTGGTAATTCTCGAACGCTCCGGGGTTGTCATTCAGCTTGGAAACGACCTCGCTGAGATAATCCAACGCAACTTGCTCCGTCTCCGTCTAAAAAGAATAATCGAAAAAGTGCCGTTAGAATTGTCGCGTGAGAAGAAAGTGGTAGAGCAGCTTACCTGCTTGTGTGGCTGCGGTTCAGCTTGAACGGGCTCGGCGTTTTGCGGATTAAAGTTGTTCAACCGGTTCTGGATTCCGCCTCGCGGTCCATGACCGCTACGCTCTCCACCGTGCGACTGGTAGTTGTTGCCCATCTGCTGGTGTCCGCCTTGCTGGTTCATCATGTACAGGTGTTGCTGTTGCTGCTGTTGATTGGGATAGTTCGGGTGGTGATTGTGATGGTTCTGAACTAAGTCTGGGCGACTGTTCTGGCCGAAGTTCCGGTTTTGCTGATAAACGTAGTGGGGTGGACGTGGCTGCTGCTGTTGGGCTGCTGCTGCTGCGTAGGGAATCTGTTGTGGTGGAAATGGGCGTGAGTTCTGCTGGGCGAATACTTGCTGAGATTGCTGGTACACCTGCGAAGGTGCTCCGGCCTCGGGATGATGCGGATGGCCGTTCCAGTCACCTAGTGGAGCAGAAAACTTGGGAATGAACTCTGGTGCATTCACCGATAACTCTTGATTCCGATTTAGTGCTGCATTGTGCTGAGCTGCTTGAGGATCATTTTTTTACATTTCGGTCATCACCACCACACACCCAATTTATTGTTAGTGAATTTTGAAGGGGAGCAACAAAAAGGTAATATAGAAAGACACACGACACAAACAGAAAGAAATATAAACATTAATTAACAGTTCTTTTCAACGGCTTACTTCTTAAAAATGATATTCCAAAATAACTACAGGCACACACAATCAAACACGGGATGGAAATTTTCGCGGGGGGAGCGAACGAAAATAATTTCGCGAGAATTAGCAAAAGTGGCGTTGCTGCTTCGCAACGGATCCCAGTCGGCGAGCTGATGCCGACGAAAGCTGGCGATGCCCTCCAGTGTTGCTCGAGTGTCGGCAAAATTCGCCTCGAAATTTTTGTCATGTTGTTGGCAAAAAAAAGCTGATGCTTTTGAGTTGGCAGCGAAAATGCCGCTGGGATCTCGTGGAAACCGGCACCAAGCGAGATTTCCGGTGGGTAAGCAGGATGGGCGCTTGTTAGAACCACTCTGCGGCATAATCCAATCAGAAAATGCGTTTTGCACAATTGCAGAGGTTATCAGAAAAACTCGGGAACAAACACAAAGGACATTCAAATTCATCCGCATTACACCCAAACAACATCACTTGATAGTTACCGTAAAGGAAAGCGTTGAATGCATCTGGAGCTGCTCCCTGGCTGTAACGTGGATCCATAAAGTTGTAAGAAATATAAGACGAACGACAAAAACTATATCGCGGATCAAATTTGTTACTGGCAATCGGTTGCAAGTTATCGGTTTAACCGGTCCGACGTCGACACATGTCCGACCCCTCACGACGGTAACTTGTTTTGAAAATTGTTAGAATTTATTTTCTGCGGGTTAATAAGATAATTGCTATGATCTAAAGCCAGGAGCGCCTGAAAGTCGATTTTAATTGTTTGAAGCAGAAGGTGAGTAGTAAAATCGCATTGCAAACACCCTTCTCTCGGTGGGCGGAAAGACGATTTCTTGATGATTTTACATTTTTTTCGGGTTGAGTGACTCATTAAATCGCATTAGTTCGACTTCTAATCTTTGCACTTTCTTTGTGCCTTTATCAGCGTCGTTTTCGGACGAGACAGAAAAGCTGGAGATGCTTGCGGCCAACGTTAACAGCACCAACAATGATCTCAACGAGACAATCCCCATCAACAACCCAAACCGCCAGAATTCATCGGTGCTAAGGCAGTTCTCGAATCTCTTTCGGGCTCGGACTAACTCAGAACAGCCGGATCCCGAAGGCTACGTCGAATTTGGGGGTCTCAGCAATGACCATCCGCCTTCCAACCAGGAACAGCGAACACTGGGCACTTTCGCCGGTTGCTTCGCTCCGGTCTCGCTGTCGATGTTCTCCGCCCTGGTTTTCATTCGGTGAGTTCAAGATAAACCATCTGGATCCGCTGACTCAACGCTATCTCTTCCGCAGAGTTGGATTCCTTGTTGGCAACGCTGGACTTTACATCACTTTGCTGCAATTTGTCATCGCGTATCTCATTCTTCTATTCACCGTTTGCTCTGTTTGTGCAATTTCTACGAACGGTGCGATTGAAGGCGGTGGTGTTTATTGTAAGTGGATAGCAGAAAGCATGATAATTACTTGTGCTGATATTTGTTCTTTTCAGTCATGATTAGCAGAACGCTCGGGCCCGAGTTCGGCGGAGCGATTGGATCTCTTTTCTTTTTGGCGAACGTCGTTGGATGCGGTTTGGCCATCACCGGTTGTGTGGAAGGATTGATGCAGAACTTCGGAGCTGGTGGCTACATGCTGCCGGAAGGATCTCTCGGCTTCCTCGAAGATGGTCGCTGGTATCGTTTCTTGTACTGCACGCTGATCAACACTCTAATATTGGTTGTAGTTCTCATCGGCGCAGCAATGTTTGCGAAAACAAGTGCGTTCATCCTTGGAATTGTCGTCATTTGCTTGTTCTCAACATACATCAGCTTCATCGTGCAAGGACCAAAGCGTGTGGGAATTCCGCCCGAGAACACTCTGTTGAACAGAACTGAAGTCGCGTTCTTAAATTACACGGGACTGTCGATGGAAACCTTCTACGAGAACCTTCACCCGAATTACGGCCAGGATTATACTTCAGGCGGTTCCTATGTCAACTTCGCCATCGTCTTCGGTGTGCTGTTCTCGGGAGTCACTGGAATAATGGCCGGTGCCAACATGAGCGGTGAACTCAAGAACCCTTCAAAGTCGATTCCATCGGGAACACTGTCGGCTGTTGCCTTCACCTTCGTCTGTTACATTGCGTTGAGCGTTCTGATGGCTGCAACATCGCCTTCGATGCTGATGCGCAACAACTACCTGTTCTTGCTGCCAATCAACCTGATACAGACTTTTGTGGCAGTTGGAATCTTGACCGCTACTTTCTCCACTGCGTTAAGCAACTTGATCGGATCGAGTCGTGTCTTGGAAGCTCTTGCCAAAGATCAAGTGTTTGGCCCGGCTTTCAACTTCGTTATTCGAGGAACTTACAAGAACAACCCTGTTGCCGCGGTTCTCTTCAGCTGGATTCTTGTGGAAGCGATTCTTTTGATCGGATCGCTTAACACAATTGCGCAGATCAACTCAGTGCTGTTCATGCTTAGCTACATGGCCACAAATTTAGCATGTCTTGGAATCGAAATCACCGGCGCTATCAACTTCCGACCGACTTTCAAGTACTTCACATGGCACACTGCTTTCCTTGGACTGATGGGAACTTTAATTATGATGTTCATTATAAACCCGATTTACGCCTCAATGAGCGTCATTCTCTGCCTGATTTTGGTGATCGCGCTTCATCTCTTTTCGCCGGCGAGTCAAGGTGCGCAATGGGGATCCATCTCGCAAGCGCTGATGTTCCACCAAGTGCGCAAATACCTTCTCATGTTGGACTCGAGAAAAGATCACGTCAAGTTCTGGCGTCCGCAAATGCTGCTGCTTGTGTCGTCACCAAGATCGTGCTGTCCGTTAATTCATTTCGTAAACGACATGAAGAAAGGTGGACTCTACGTCGTCGGACACGTCAAAGTCGGAGAATTTAAAGACAATGAAGTCGATCCGACTGTTGAAGAGTACACGCAATGGTTGAACCTGGTAGACCATATGCGCGTGAAGGCATTCGTCGAGCTAACACTTGCAAAGACCGTTCGAGAAGGCATCCAGCATCTGATCCGAATCTCCGGCATGGGCGCAATGAAGCCAAACACTATCATCCTTGGCTTCTATGATGAAGAAGCTTGCTATGACTTCCTAGACGACGAGAACTCACCATACCGAACCAACAAGTTCAGCAGCTCCAACACCGGTGTTCTCTTCCCATACCGCAAGAAGAATGAAATCAAGTCGCTGAGCCCGGATGAATACGCAAATATCTTGAGCGACATTTTGAGAATGAGAAAGAACGTCTGCCTGTGCCGTCATTTCCATCGGTTGAACAAAACCACCATCGCTAAATCAAATCATATCAAATTCATCGACTTGTGGCCAATTAACGTCTTCGACCCCACCAACAACGATCCCTTCGATACAGCATCGCAATTCATGTACCAACTGGCATGCATTATCAACATGCTGAAGGTCTGGAAGAATCTCCAACTTCGAGTTTTCCTTTGCGAAATTGGCGAGAACGAACAGCAGCCATTCGAGCGTCCAGCTGAATACCGGTTGAAGCAGTTGTTGAACTCGCTGAGAATTGAAGCAACCATTCATCAAATACCCAAATGGAAGAACAGCAACGAGACACCGAGAAACCGATCACTGTTGAAGAACCTGACAAGAAACTCCGAAAACGAATCGTCAACGATGACCGAAGAAAACTTGAATCGCTCGAAACTTTACATGCAACGGTAGGATTGGTTTAAAGAAGTCGTGTTCATTGAGCTAATTTTATGTTCTTTAACATTTTAGAGTCAACCAAATGATTCGTGACAATTCGAACTCAACCGCGGTCACTTTTATGTACCTTCCACCACCACCCAACAATTCCGCCAACTTCAAAGTGAAGTGTTCCAACTATTTGGTGAGTTTTTGTCAATCCCAATTGTTATTGCATGAATCCTTGCACTTTCAACATTGAACCGTTGCTAACTGTGATCTTCTTCATTTCCAGGACCTTTTGAGTGAATTGACGTATGATTTGCCGCCGACCATTCTTGTTCACGGCTTGTCTACCGTGACAAGCACCAGCCTGTAGATGGTTTTTAACTGAATATGACCACACATCTGATACGAAGTATTCTTCCTTTTAAATGATTGATTATGATTCAAGAAATTATTTTCTCTGTGCAAGTAGAATCCCTAATTATTGTGAACTCAGAGACAAATTTAAATTTTACTTTTAACGAATTAACTTTGCACACGTAACCGGCAATAACTGAGAAATAATTTACGGAAATTTGCTGACCGTGATTGTGATTGAGTGCGGTGAGCAGTGGAGCTTCCAAGATATTTTTTGATAAGAAATTTTACACCCGAGGGCCAACTCACATTCCTTGACAACTTTTCCCCGTCATCTGCATAGCCACAATCACTGAAGCACCGCGCACGTGAATGTTGTACTCGCATAATAAAATTAGAAATAAAAATATTTATTCATGTGGAAATCGCGTCGCTTAACTTAAATTGGTTACAGGCTAGTCTTAGGGATTGTATA
Organism: Belgica antarctica; assembly: GCA_000775305.1. Classification (NCBI taxonomy): domain Eukaryota; kingdom Metazoa; phylum Arthropoda; class Insecta; order Diptera; family Chironomidae; genus Belgica; species Belgica antarctica. The sequence continues at coordinate 149,781 of JPYR01000003.1, forward strand.
TAGTCGTGTTGCCGTTTATGAATTTGCTGAACGAGTCATCATTCGATGGGTTTGCAGACTCATCTCCAGACAGGCTTTGCTTCGACGACTCTCGGTACTTTTGCAGGAAAACTCGCAGCGGCTCGATGTAGTTGTCGAAGCCCAGATTCTGCATTGCCCAAAGAATGTCTTCGCCGTTCATGGTCTTCCGCTTCTCGTTTGCACATCGTTCGCTGGCTTCGCTGGTAATAAATGAGATGAACTCGGACACGCATTCTTGCACACACTCTCTGGCATCTTTCGCGATCTTTCCTTGTGAGCTAAAAGTTGAAACAAAATAATTACATGCCACAAAAATAGCGAGATTGCGATTTCAAAGACGTTACTTGTTCGGTATGGCTTTCTTCATTATCTTTGCAATATTGGCGATGGGCAGGAAGCGGTCTTGCTCTCTTAGCATCCCTCCTTCTACAATCAAAACAGCGGAAGTTGGGAAAATGTCGAGTTTTTAATGCACTTCGGCGACTTACCGGCTTCTGAGTCCTCTTGCACGTAGCCATCCGAAAGGAATTGGTCTGAGTTGTCCATATCCAGGGTGATTTAAAGTGATTTATGCGTAATTGCTGTTGGAATGGATTTATTATCAGAAAAGAGTTTTTATTGATTTTCAGTGGATTTGCTGTGAACCGATTCGGTGAGTGAACCGGTTGTCGAGTTTCGTTCCTTATTCTGCAATTTTAAAAGCTGTTCAAGAGCTTCAAAAGAAAATAACTAAATCACCAAAGTATCCACATTGAATTCGGTTGAATTCATTCAAAACTCCGCTGGATTGACAAACTCAGTAAATTTACTCGCGGACAACAGTGTCGACTCGAGAGGAAAAAGTTCTTAGAAAATAAAGTTTAGAATTAAAATCACTTGCAGTAATGGATCCTGCAGTAAACGAGCGACGATTAAGGAGCGTCTTTGGTGAGTAGCCCAGCTGACACGGAGGATCAAGCGGTGGCGGTGAAGTTCACTTTGATTTTCTTGCGGAAAAGCAACTTCAAGACTTCTTAACCTCTGACAGGCTAAAATTCTGAAAACTATTAACTTTTTACCTCTCACTCGACTTCAACAGATGCCATCGATATCGGAAACAACAAGAAAGCCCTTCAAGAAGTCGAAAAAGTGCTCAAGAAGACGCCGAACCTGAAGACAGCAATTGCGCTCAAGGCTCTGGCGTTGATCAGGCTTGGACGAGAGAAAGAAAGTCAGCCGCTCATCGAAGATCTCGAGAAAAGCGAGCCAGATGACGATGCGACCTTGCAAGTGATGACTTACTGTTTTCGCGAACTGGATCAATGTAAGTTACAGCCAATCACGATGTTCACATCTAAATTTTTTACTTTTAGTGAATAAAATCTGCTCGGTCTATCACAACGCCGCTAAGAAGCAGCCCGGCAACGATGAGATCCTTAGCCAGCTGTTCATGGCTCACGTTCGAGTCAACGACTACAAATCTCAACAAATCGTCGCCCTTCAGCTTTACAAAGCAAAACCTAAGAATCCCTACTACTTTTGGGCAGTAATGTCGATTGTGCTGCAAGCTCTACGAGGGCCTGAGGCAAAGGACAAAGTTAAATCAAAGAACCTTCTGCTGCTGGCACAACGAATGGTCGACAAGATTATTGACGGCAAAAGAATCGAGGCTGAGCAGGAAGTGCAACTTTATCTTAACATTCTCGAACATCAGGAGAAGTTTGAAGAAACTTTGAGCTTTCTCGGTTCGGAGGTGTGTATGGAACACTTCCCTGGCGCCCCAATCACAATCAAAATCGAGCTTCTCAAGAAACTTAAGCAATGGAGCCAGCTGAAGGAGATTGTGCAAGAATTGCTTGTTGAAGAGTGAGTTGCGGTGAATTTTAAATTGTGCAAAAGCTGAATTTCGCTGTTTTTTAGCCCCGATCGATGGGACTACCACAAAGACTACCTTCTCGCATGCTTTGAGCTTATCAAGTCGGGTGATACAATCACGACCGCTGAGTCCTGCAATACCTTCATCGCTAAGCTTGAAGAAAACTCAAAGGGAAAAGTTCGTGGACCATTCTTGGCTCGTTTTGAAATGCACAAAATGATGCGAGACTTGAAACTCGACGCTAACAATCTCCTTGGCGACTACCAAGACCTATTACTCAACTATTTTAGAAAGTTTGGCAATAAGAAGTGCTGTGCGAATGATTTAAAATTGTTCTTGGACTTCTTGGACGCTGGTCAGAGACCGCAGCTTGCCTCAAAGCTGATCCAGGACACTGGAATCAGTTCAACAACCCTGCCTCAAGATGTCAGTTAGAAAATAGCTCGGTAGTTCCTTTAATTTGAAGATTTATTTATTATTTTGTAGAAGGACCAACTACAACGACATATTTGTTCGCTTCAAATCTCAAGACTTTGCGGCGCTCATTCATCTTTGTCCGCTGAACACCTCCAAGCGCTCTACTCGGCACTGAGTCTTCATTACGAACACAGCTTCAGTGCTTTTGACACAAACTTGCTACCAACCGACATCGGCCTATCGGACCAATATGCGCTTTTAGCTGGTGAGTTAGGTCTCATCATCAATTCACCCTGTCGATTGCTATCAAGACACGAACTTATCATGTTCTCCTATTTCAGCTCACGTCATGTACGACTTAGCCGTTAAGATGAACTCCACAGAGCGACTTGTTGAGACCCTGCACCTGCTTAACTACTTGCTGCGCAACAGCCCCAGCAATTTCCACGCGAAGCTTCTCTGCCTTCAAATCTATCACATCCTGGGATGTGCCTTGGGCGCTCACAAGATTTACGTGTCGTTAGACGTGAAACATGTCCAGCTCGACTCGCTCGGGTATCTTCATTGCGCACATCTACCCCTAAGCGGAATTGTGACGCTCGCCAAGCCGATATACGATCAGACGCTGAAATTCTTCACCGCGTCGTACAAGGACAGCCTTGAGTACCTGGCGATGTCCTACAAGTTCGGCTCGTTCTCAAAACTTCAAGAGTTTATGGACTTCCGAGAACGGCTGTCTAACAGTCTTCATTATTCGATGACATCAGTCGAAGCGCTGATTCAAGAAATTGTCTGCTTCAATGGCAGCAACCAGCAAAACCTGCTTCAGTTCCAGAACATGAAGATCGAACCAAACGAAGACCGCATCAAGTACGAAGAACTGATGGACAATCGAGACTTGGAAGTTATGATTCGCTGGGATCCGATGTACCGATACAACTCTGACGCCGGCGAACCACTCAAAGAACCAGTGCCAATCCCAGTCGACGCAAAAGAACGCGAGAAGGAGAGTTTCGTTCAGGACACTGAACTTTTGCAAATTCGCTCGAGTCTTCTGCGACTTGTGGCGGCGTCAGTTGACTTGATTCACACCGCGCGCGGTGCCAACACCAAAGAACACAATGGCTATGTCGGCGAATCACCTAGTGACGCAGGAGAAAACTTCAACCTGCTGTTGACAAGCTGGAAGGAATTGTTCACTCTCACAAAGAAGCTCAACCCGCAACCTTCGTCACCACAATTTCTAGTCAATTTGTTGCCATCGAGGCTTCACTTCATGATTCAGCTGCCTTACGATGAGGTCTTCACATCTCTGGCCAGCTTCGTCCATCAACTTTGGCTGGGCAGTGAAAAGGCAAAGGAAGCTTCAAACGCGTTCGTTGCATCACTGACTTCAGTCAAGACGTTCCTTGAGAAACTGAGTCCGTCACAGTCTAGCGGACCAATCTTTGAGTACAGAATCTTGCAAGGACATTTAGTTGGTTGCATTGAGGTGAGTTTTGCTGTGCAAGCTTGGAAAGATCAAATTTTAATGAGTTTCTTGACTTTCAGATCCTTTCGCTGTGTTCATTCGTTCTTTCAAGCTGCTACGACAAGTTTAACCAAGCCCAGTCTCAATCAAGTAAAAAAAAGAAGTCTCAAAGCAATGGAGTCATTGGAAACCAGCCAGTGGAAGTTCTGAGTGGAAAAGAGAAGCTCGCCATGACAATCGATGTGCTCAGAGAACTGAGAAATGTTCTCAACATCAGTGAAAGCTCGTTGGGTAAGTAACAAAATTGAAAGTGCTTTGAGCTTTTAATTATTTTTAAGAAAACCTTCCAGATAAACTCAAACCAGTGAAAATCGACAAGACACTCGAGGAATATCTCGCCACCCTTTCGATAACACCCAAACCCGCAACTCAACTCCCCCCAGAACCAGCGAACAGCGTCATATCAACTGCTGACATTGACGTTCACACGATCTTTGACGAAAGCTTTCAGCAATCATCGAAGGAACTCTCGGCGCTCATCAAGGACAAGCTCCGGATGATCAACGTCAAATAGTTCACGCAATAAAAAAAAATGTCCTAAAGTTCGGTTTCAAGAAACTTTTATATAAAATTGAAATTGTGTAACACTTTTGTTAGTTAAAATAAAATTGAATTTAAACTTGGTCGAGGTGTTCTCTTTTCAGATTCCCGGTGTGTCGCACAAGTCTGACCATGCGACAACTTCCGCCTCAAGTTTCAACTGATCAAGATACTCAAATATGGTTTCAAGCTTCCAAAGCTCTGAGTTGAGAATTTCTTGCTGGGTATTAACGAATTTCATGAATTCATCGAGGCTGCTGAATGTTTGCGTCTTGCCGCCAACCGACTTCGGTTTGTTGATGTCGCGAAATTTCTGAAGAAGCTCAAATGATTTCTGTTTCAAAGCCAAGAGATTACGAATAAGATCTTCATCGAGCGGAACCAGGTCATCCGAGCTAGTGTTGCGTCTGTTGTGGATGTGAAGGCGAAAGTTGTCGCGAATTGATGTGAATTCGAAGGGTTTTGGATTCGGAGCTGCTAAAATTGATACAAAAATGTCAGAAACTCACTTAAAATTATTGAATTTGACAGAATTCTCACCGTCGTCTCCTTCCGTCAGTTCAGTGTACATTGAGTCTATTTCCTGGTTGATTTGATCCATTTGAAATGTTGAAACAGCTGCGACTTGCATTTGTTTGAAGGTTTTCGGTTTGTTTTTGAACGCCAACCGGTTGAGACTTTGGGGCGTTCGGCAGATGCGTAACGAAAGGTGCCAGAGAACAGCAACAAAATTTCACAATAAATTAAGTGACAAAGGAAAGCCGCTTTCAACAAGTGATTAAAAAGTGATCGAGAAACCTTAGGAAAATTTGATCCTTTAGAGGTAAATTCACACGTCAAAGGAGCAGGCTCGTCAATTTCGTCATAAAAAATCCAATTTCACTGTCAATCACTCGAAGTTTCCATTGCCGAAGAAAATTCTTTTGTTCTAGACCGTCACTTTCCCAAATCTCATCAATCATCGCCAAAACTGGGGCATTAACCCTGTCTTGAAGTTTGTTGTTGGGTGAAAATAAATCGAAGATTAAAGAAATTTCATCGGAATCAGATCTGCAATGGAAGCAACAGAGAACCAAGACGACTTGATCATGAAGCAGCAGCGCGATATCGAGAATGAGGTGCGGGGGCCGCGAAAAAGACTCAAATAAAATGTCGGCTAAAATTCTTTTCGTCTTTTTAGATTTCGAAATCGTTTGCTTTGATCTCAGACGAGCTGCCCATCGCCAGCCTCAACAAGGAATACGCCGACGACGCCGTTTACACTCGTAAGGTGCAAGACATCGAAAAAAAATACAAACAACTTCGCAAAGTTAGACCCGACGGCAACTGCTTCTTCCGAGGGTTCGCTTTCGCAATTCTCGAGTCGCTGGTCAAAAACAAAGCGGAGTTCGCCAAGTTCAAGAAGATAGCCGAAGACTCTAAAGCCAAGTTGCTCGCTCTGGGATTCCCGCAGTTCACCATTGAAGACTTCCACGATACCTTTATGGACGTGATTCGCAAAGTGGAGCCGAAGGACAACCAAGAACAGGAGCTGGAAGAACTTTCGAAAGTTTTCAACGAACAAGGCTGCAGTGACTATGTGGTCGTTTACTTGCGACTGATAACCTCAGGCAACATTCAGGAAGCCAGTGATTTCTACCAAAATTTCATCGACGGCTGTTACAGCAGCGTAGCCGAGTTTTGTCACAAGGTGAGTCCTATTGTGAGTTTGATTATCACCATTTGACGCTGTTTGTATTTCAATTGTAGGAAGTCGAACCGATGTACAAGGAGAGCGACCACATTCACATCATCGCAATCTGCGCTGCCCTCGGAGCTTCGGTCCGCGTCGAGTATTTCGATCGTGGAGATGACGCCGTCGTTGCTCATGACTTCCCAGACGGAGGAACTCCTTCGGTCTACCTTCTATATCGACCCAGTCACTACGACATTCTGTACCCGAAGTAAGTCTTACGACGTCGACTGAGCCTGTAATCGTCTCGAAAGAATTTCCAAATGTTTGTGTATCGCGTCGAGGATCCGTTGTGGTAACCGAGATGTCTTTGTGGTGTCCATGCGTCAAGACGCGCGAGTGAATTTAGAAATGAAAAGCAGTAAACTGTAATCGTGTTGAATTATTTAGGGCAGCGGTTCGGTGGCGAACCTGATAGACTTCACTTTTTGGCGTTCTCGGCTCTGTAAACGAGAACTTTTGCTTGATAATCTCAACTTTGCTCTATGTTTTTCGAACAATTTTAAAGAGTTTTCTTTATTTAACTTAATCGTTCCTTTGCCAATTCCACATCCAGTCTCAGTTCAATCCCAAAAAAACTAATAAATCAACTCCAAAATCATAAGTAATCGTAATCAAAAAATATAATCCAAGATTTTTGTCTTCTTGATTTGATTTTGTCTTCTTTTAAAATGTCTTTCACGAGAAGAACTTTTTAAAATTTAAAGGAAAATAAAAGACTTTGAAATGATAAGCAAGAAAAGCACATTTATAAATGAGCAAGCCTCCGGGGACAGGGCGGGTAAATGCTAATAGTTTAAGTGTGCTGCGCCGATGAATTAGCCGGTCTAAGTAATATCATCCGAAAATTCATTTTTCCCTTCCCCTCTGAAGCTGCCACCCTCACATGTAACATATAAAGGAAGCGAAATTGCGTAATTCAAGGTCAGAGTGTAAGTTTACGTCATCTGTTACATAATTTTCATCGCATTATGCGGGACTCTCGTGTGCAAAGTCGTGACGAGGATAAACATTGAGGTTTGTGTTCAGGTTTTACGTTTTCCGGATGAGTGCAGTCGGGCATGGAATGACAGAATTCAAATGCACGGTGAACGTGCAAGTGCATGAAGGCTTTCTGGATATTCTTTTTCTTGTTTTTATGAAATGCGCATTTGGAAAAATTATACAAAAATATGTTTAAATAAATGCCAATGAAAGGAAAAAATAATTCTGGGACGCTCATCATCAACTCTCAATCATCCTTATCATAGCTTTGCATCAGACAGTCAATCTGCGTTGCAGACTGCCATTGCTTCTTCCTTTTCTTCAAGCAGTTCCTTGGTGGTGATTTCCAACTTGCCGCGGGCGAAGTCGTCGAGCTTTAAGCCTTGGACCTAAAAATAAATGTTTGTCGATAAATTTCTCAGTCAGAAACGGCGCGACTTCAACTCACAATCTTCCATTGCTTGTTCTTAATTTCAACTGGGAAGGAAAACACGATGTCCTTAGCGATTCCGTAGCTGCCATCGGAGAGAACTCCCATTGACACGAAGCTGCCGGGCTGGGTTCCGTGCCACCAGTCATGAACATGGTTAGCAGCGGCCTTTGCAGCAGACATGGCTGAAGACAATTTGCGAGCTGCAATGACAGCAGCACCGCGTTTCTGGACGATTCCGATGAATTCGTTTTGCAAGTAGGCGGCTTCCACTAAGTCGGTGACTGGTTTGCCGTTGACGGTTCCGTTAGCAACGTCTGGGAATTGAGTTGCTAAAACAGAATAATTAGTACTGGTCCAAGATGTGAGAAATTTGCAACGCTCACCTGAGTGATTTCCCCAAATGATCAAGTTTTGAACACTGGAGATATCAGTTCCGAGCTTTTGAGCGATTTGGGCACGTGCACGATTCTGATCGAGACGAGTCATTGCTGTGAAGTTCTCCTTAGGGATTGTAGGAGCGTAGTGACTGCAGATAAGAGCGTTTGTGTTGGCTGGGTTGCCGACGACCAACACTTTGACGTCTTTCTTGGCGTGGTTGTTCAAAGCTTCGCCTTGAACTTTGAAAATCTTGACATTGGCGGCCAACAAATCCTTGCGTTCCATGCCTTCTCTGCGGGGCATTGACCCGACCAAGAAAGCGGCCGAGATGTCCTTGAAAGCGACGGCCGGGTCGTCGGTGGGGATGACTTGGGTCAACAAGGGGAATGCGCAGTCAGCAAGTTCCATGACGACTCCGCCAAGAACTCCCATCATTGGAGTGATGTCGAGCAAGTGAAGAATCAATTTCTGGTCCTTGCCGAAGACCTCGCCATTGGCAATCATATACAGAAGTGAGTAGCCGATCTGACCAGCAGCTCCGGTGACGACAACACGAATTGGATCCGACTGGAATTAAACGGAGAAATAAGAGCGTGAACTTTGGCAAGGCCGTGCGCGTAATCATCGTTTGGAAGGCAGTTAAACAACCACTCACTGTCGCTACGCATTTCGTCAATCGGCAGGTTATCAATTCTAATACTTTCTTATCACCGATGCAAGATTAATTTTATGCTCTCCGCGGGTGACGTCGTACAAAATTATTTTTAATTTATTTCTTGAAGCAAACAACATCAGGCGAAGACGACTTCTGAGCCTGTGTTGGTGTACGGAGAAAGGTCAGCTCAATGATATTGCCTCTAAGTCAGCAAATCCACTCAATTTCGAGCCGGAAAAGCTGAATTGTGAACGAATGCACTCATCCAACGCGGTTTGATTAGCAAGTGCAATTGTACAACAACAATCGCGGTATCAAAGAGAAAACGGAAATTATGTAACGAAATTGGTTCTTATCGGTGACGATTTGGCACTCGGAAAACTCGCAAATTCACGGCTGACGACCGGCAGATTCACTTACCATCTTTGATTTCAAATCGTTCAACAACTAAACGTCAAAAAGGCAACGCAAGAGAATGAAAATAGTCTTCAATTAGATTTTTCACTCTTCTCGACTTGAAGTCTGATGAACGAATGACCGAAGATTTCAATGGAGATTTCTGGTGAACTGACTGTACTACACTTCCCTCGTTGTCCGGCTTCAAACTTGATTCAAACAAATAACCATTAACAACAATGAGCACTGATAACAACAAGATTGATTCGTGTCTATTGGATTCGTACTTGGTTCGGCTAGTCGCGGGGATCGCAGTGCGGTAGAAAATTGCACGATTTGTGGTGAAATTGATTAAGCTTAAGTCTAACCGCTTTGAGTGGCTTGTGAGATGTTAACAAACCACTTAAATATGAAATTTGAAGTGATTCACGTGTTAAATTACACGCCCTACCAGTCAAAAGCCACCGAACATCAAAAATCACAAATTGCACAATTTCATTTTCACCACGCGACTACGCCGTTCCATAAACTTCATTTTCTCCTCCATTGTTGTGTTTATCCGTCTTCCAGCTTAGTTTGCCGTTCTCTCTCCGCCGGTTAGGATCTCTTCTCTGGGAAAATTTATCGCCTTTGTGGAAAATCTGTGACTGGAAAATTTATTTTTGGGAAACCAAAGAAGAAAACACGAGAAAAATTATTGCACGTACGAGTGTCTTCGCAAAGTCTCAGTTTTAAGCGAAATTTCTCAGTTTGCCAAATCGCCACCAAGTGTGCTTGCATAATTTATAGAACTAGAACCTGACGACCAGTGATTGTGATAGTTGAAAGCTCAAGATGAACCAGGACGGAATTTTTAACGATGACATCAGCAAGATGAACTCATCGCCCAAGAAGAAAATCGATGATTTCACGAGCTTCAAAGACCACACTATGGACTTTTTGAATCATGAACAGTCCTATGCATCCGAGAAGATTGACGCTGAGAAGCCAAAGGTCGACGCCGACGATTTCCTGAACTTCCACGACGACATTGGCGAGGCTAAGCAGCCAAGTCCGGCACACATTCCAAGCTTCGAGACGTTCGAAGAACCGAAAGTGACCCAGCCCGAGCCTGAAATTGATTTTCATGCCCTCGATGACGAAGAAGTTGCGGCACCGAACTTGAAGGGTTTGAAAAAACCGCAAAACGAAACATTCATTAGCTCCGAGGATTTGGTGACAGATTACAAAGACATTTTCGAGACCGAAGCCTCGAAGTTCGTCGAAATTCCTGCTACAATTCCTAAATTCGTGGAAATTCCAAAGCATGTTGAAGCCCCGAAGCAGATCGAAGTCCCAAAGCCAGCTGAAGCTCCGGTCGTCAAGCAGCCACCTGTAACTGCATCGTTGAAGTCGGTGGAGGAACCCGTCAAGCCAAAAACCGCGCCACCTCCAGCGCCCGTCAAAAAAACGACATCCGATGGCACACAAATCGAGGCTGAAAAATTTTTCAAAAACATCGGATTAGGTTAGTACGAACAAGTTGTGTTGTTGCATTTCCAACAATCCTTCTCGCTTTTTATCAATACCGACATCGGGGCACATGCGCCACTGATATCAGCTAAAACATTAACCTCCCCCCCTTTGCTTGACTAACAAAAAGTCACGGAGTGACTCATAACTGCATCGATGAGCGAGACACGCGTGCCGAATGACCCAATTTTAGGGTGAACTCTTCGGCGATAGCGCATGCGCCAAACAGCTGGTGTTGAAAGGGCATAGAATGGGGCAGGGCAACAACAAAGGAAGTTTTTTCCAGCCAGCCTGAAAATCCGTTCTCGACTCTCAGTATTGATTAACGTGTTTCGCATTTCCCAGGCTTTCGCGATCATTCTAAGAGTGGAAAAGTACTTTTTCGGGCTCGGTTCATAACGTTTTCTTTCCGCTTGCGAGAGCGCTTAAAGTAATCGTAAAATCCACACCAGTGCAATCGTAAATTAACGAGTTTTATTCAACGCTAATCATCAACAAAAGTTTCGCGGAGAGAAAATCAAAATGGGTGAATCATCGGTGTCAACATCAGAGATTCTCAACGGTGCCTGCAAGCGTCCACCGATTCTCTGTTCCATCATGAATCCAAGTAAATAGCAAAGTTCTGCTCGGTGTGCGAGAATTCTGACGTAATTTTGGAGATTTTCGGGCGCGCAAGAGTGTTCGTATCTCAATGCGTCATGTGTAAATTGTTGCTCCGATGTAGTGCGGGCTGACGAGCGGTGCAATTACGCGAAGGGGAACCAAACGCCCAATCAAAAGCCGTTCATGCAAGCCATGCAAAGAGTGACCACTGATAGCATGTCAAAGCGCCGTTTCTCAAATATCGATTCAATGCATTTTTAATTGAGTATGATTTTGTAGAACACCACCCGACACCTCCCGTGAAGAGTGCAATAATCTTTTATTGATTCCGTTGTCTGAGAATTTCCAACCAAATGATCGGTGATTGCCAAAAAGCGTTGCCAAAACCAGCTTCAAGACGTCGAGTGTCCCGTAAATGGTGAAAAAAGCATTTCGAAGGGGTCGAAGAAGAAGCACCAGCAGGCAAACAATCAGCTCGAGTGAAAAAGCAAATTCAAATTTCAATATTCCTGTTGCAGCGAGAGCTGCAAAATAGCATCAAAGCAACTCAGTCAAGACGCACAAAAGAAGCAAATCATTAGCAAAAACATGATCAAGCAATCAGAGAAATGTCTTGCAAATGTTTACCTCAGAACGAAATTATTTCAGTCGTTCAGTGTAAATTCAGACACCAAAGGGTGAAGTTAGAAGAAAGCTTGAAACTTCAGAGAACAAGTCAGTTCACAGTGTTAGGGAAAGTTCAATGTCAAAGCCTTGCGAGGTAAAGTTCTATCATTCTATCCATTCATTCCCTTCATTCACATCAATCCCTACCATAGGCTTTACCGTCACCGAACACTCAATAAAGCACCACATCAAATACAGTCCATTCCAGATCTTTGCGACAGCAGTCGCTTCCAGCATTCGCGTCAGAAGAAGTCTGAACGCAACAATTCCAAAAACATTTCTTGCGGTGGTGCTTCTTGTTCTCGACTTTTATGACTCACTTCGAGAGTTTCTTTCATGATGGAAATCAATTTAAGCTTCTCGAGCGGCGCAAGTGGCCTAAAAATCGATGCGAAGATAAGAAGAAAGGCAGCGGAAAGTGATTCTAAATTTAGAAACTGTGCTTTGGCGTGCTTTCCATGGAACTGGAATACTTTTGGTGGTCATTTATTCGTTTTTTAACCGAGATCTAACTGCTGCGAAGCACATTTTGTGAAAGAAAACTTGTTTTTGCCACAGTCACCCCAGATTTTGATTGGTCGGAACCCTTTCGGTAGTGTCAAGTTCCGGCTTCCTGTAAACTAATCGCACTCAACTAATGACCGCTTGTCTCTCCTTTTCTTTCTTTCGCCCCTTTCTGCCCACTGCAATCTCTTCTAGACGCTTGGTTCAAGCCAGAGCGCTTACATCCGAAAGGTGAGTCAATGACGAAGTTGTGTAGTGAAGTCGTAGTGTGTAGCAATCGATCAAGAGTGTGTTCTGCGGTGCCAATTAACAATAACAAAATAAAAAAAATAACAAATGCGGTGTTTATAGAAGAAAAAACACAAGCTCGGGTCGTGACGCCATCTCCAAGCCCATTTATTGCGACTTAAAAATCAAGGACAGTGTTTGGTCGTAAATTGGGATGTTCAATATCTTCAATAGCTGCGCTTTACGGGGCAAAGGGGTGTGGAAATGAAGCCGACTTTCAATTTCGATTAATGAGTTTATGATTTAATTTTTACCTCTTTACGACGCAATCCACGTTGTTCCGTTCTTCACACCTCAATTAATCTTGCGAAAGCTGGAATTCCGACTTGACCGAAGCCAACACGACATCTTGGCGTGCCTTAAGCTTCCATTACCTCGACTGAGCATGCCAAATTTCACGGTTGATCGTGTGACACGATTGCCGAACGTTGAACGCAGATCAAAATTTTAATTAAACACAATCGCGATGATTTGTGCGTTCGGTAACTCAAGCGTTAATTTACCCCGCCACATGCCGGCATCTGTTTCTATCACGGGGATGTTCATAATGCCAGCGAATTGATTGAGAAAACATCGCCACAGTCCGAGACTCGCTAACGAGAGAACAACACCGAGCAAGCTTCGCTGTTTTTTTCGCAAACGCGTTTTTAAATTTTGACGGATCAAGTCGCCTCATCGTTCAGGCCGAACAAGAGACACAAACATAACTCTTCCTTTTCTTGTTTATTAATAAACCGCTTTCCTTCGGTTAGAAAGCGAGAAATTTTCCGCGAGTGAAAGAAAATCCGCCTTCGGTCGCGCCGCTCTCGCTCTGAGTGGAAAATTCTCTCGAAAATTCGTTTCCGCGCTGAGATTTGGCGATCAGTGTTGATCTCTGTTTGTCCGCGAGTGCTTCTTGGGAAAAGTCACGGCTTCCGTTCGAACAAAGAGCAGTTTCATCGTCGTCTGGCATTTTCGCCTTCGCTTCTCAGATCGACGTTAACGAGTCAATGTGCTTCTGATTCGTCCAATCTACGCGGTTGTGGTTAATTGAAGTAAACAGAAGTTTCTGGAAGAGTTTTGAGTGTGCCTTCATTGCTTTCGGAAGTAAACCCTTGAGAAGAAAATTTCCCGGCGGAGATTTTCACGATTTTCTCGCGTGAAAAAATAGAAAAACGAAAAGTTTCGAAACAAGCACAAAATGGCTCAAATATTCGACGAGTTGAAAGCGCTTTTCAGCGATATCAAGTTCACTAAAGAAGAGCGTAAGTTGATCCCACATGACCTCCTCAATACCTGCCAATAACCTGGATTCTGTAACACATTCACTTCTCCACCCCACGAGAAAAGCACCAAAAGTTGGATTCGCGAGTCGAAATGCTTTTCACACAGTTTTCATCTCGCGAGTCACAATTGGACTGTCGCCAAGAAATTCCTGCCACTGTTATGTATTTTAGTAGCAGATCATACATCTTCTTATATGCTTAATATAGACCGCCACAGAGACCTGTAATCGCTTTTGGATCTCCTTTAGCCGTGACAGTTTTCCCTTCCTCGATTGCACTCTATTTTGATAGTTTATTTGAAGTTAATTGTGGGGGAGCTCGTGGTGACGTCACGGAATGATTTTTATAAGATTCTTGTTGCCATGTGCGCGACATGTAGCATGGGACCATGACTGAACAGGCCTTTCATTTGGATTTATCATAAAAATTAACTAAAGGTCGTTTGAACGTCGTTTACTAACGGAGCCATCCATGAATTCCAGGAATTTTCGAAATTTATCCGTGAAAATGTGCCTTAAGTCTGAGAATTTACTATCAGGTGTCGTTTCCTACAACACTTCCATTAATTTATTCCAAGAAATCCAGGAATTTTCAAATGAAAACCGTTGAGCATAAATATCTCAAGTTACTCAACTTTCAACTACCCCAACATCTAAACAATGCAGACTACCTAGCAGCAGCCTGTATGCATTTCTGCCAAGCTTAATTATTTTCGCGATGGCACTCCAAGCGAAACGCGCCTCAAACAATAATGCCGCTAACAAAAGGTGGCTATCAAATTAAACTCGCGGCACCGCTTCTCGGTTATGTAAATAGAATCAATCGCAAAAATCTGATTTCAAGTTCAAGTTTCGTTTTTCAGCTATACACAGGAGATTGTGAATGTTTTCTCTCCGGCGTCTGGTGTGTGCCATAGAATCAGAAAGAACAACACCGAGTGTGTGTGCATACACTGGAACACTGGGCACCGCTTTCCGTCAGCATCGCGAGCTTCTCTCCGCTGGAGATCGCATGAGAGTGTTGGTTGTTTGTTCTTTCTTTTGATGTTCCTTCTTAAGGTACACTTACTTTTCTTACCTAACCGGCTCTCGTCTTCGATCGCTCGTTTTACAACAAATGTGCAGCAGAGAGCACGACACCGGAGAGACATTATTGTTTTCCACTCTTTACGAGTTCGCTTTTCATTCAGTACACACGTCTCGGCCAGCACACTCGAGTTTGGGCTTCAATTGCTTCTTCGCAAAAGAAAATAAATTGTTAAAATAACGAAAGCAAGGAAAAGAAACAAGAAGATTTCTTTCTCTTCAACATTGGACATTGCCACGAAACAGATCTGCGATCTCGGCTTGCTGTGAAAGTTTTTTAGGCTTCTTTGTGATTTTTCGCTGTTCTTGAGTTAAAGTGAAGTTAGAATGGGTCGACGATCGACGGGAAGGTATCAAAATGGAAACTCGTACCAAGAAGATTTGCCCGAACGTGGACCAGGTAGCTCAAAACTGCCCACACAGTGGCACGTGGAAGATTGCAACAATCTTGCGTGCCTTGTCACATTCGAGTGTTCCTTATCGCTGGCTCAGCATAGTTGCACAAATTAATAACGCTGATGATGATGTGTCAATGACTTAAATGTGGCAATTTTTTTTCTCTCCCGCAGTTGAATCCTTGATCTACTGGCGCGATATCAAGAAGTCTGGAGTCGTGTTTGGCATTGGACTCGCAGTCCTTCTCGCCATGTCGCTGTTCTCGTTGATCAGTGTCTTTGCCTACTTGTCACTCATGATTCTTGGTGGAACCATCGCGTTCAGAGTCTACAAGACCGTCATGGGCGCCGTTCAAAAGACATCCGAGGGACACCCCTTCAAGTAAGTTTTCCACTTGTTGACTGCGTGAACTGGAATTAATTATAACATTTGCAGGGAAATCTTGGACATTGACTTAACAATGCAACCAGAGAAGGTCCAGAACGTGGCTGGCGTCGCCGTGACTCACATCAACGCATACGTCGCCGAATTGCGTCGTCTCTTCCTTGTCGAAGACCTCGTCGACTCACTCAAATTCGCTTTGCTTTTGTGGCTGTTGACCTACATTGGGGCTATCTTCAACGGCATGACTGTTGTCATCTTGTGTAAGTTTGCGTTTGAAAAGGACTGCGGGGGTGTATCATGTGTGATAGTTCTGAAATTGACGTTTTCGTTAATGACATTCCGTTCAATGACCGCATTTAACTGCAAATGGTGCATTATATTTTGACATACACACGTCTACTTGGACACACAAGTTGCCAGGAACGTGCGACAGCAGTTATTTATAGGACACTCATCAGCTTCGCTATTCAGATTAGGGGTTTCTTTGATGTCAACATCTGAAGTCCGTCCTGACGTGCTGTCTTAGCGACCCAAGCGCACCTTCCACCATTGAAAGCCGACGTAATTTAATATTCTTCTTCCATTCCACTTACAGCATACATCGCAATGTTCACCCTCCCAAAAGTCTACGAAACGAACAAGCAGAACATCGATCAATACTTAGATTTAGTGAGAAGTAAAATCATGGAAATCACCGACAAGTGAGTTGAGACATGCCATGCCATCGATCCGATATTAATTGCTTTTCGCTCTCGACTTTTTAGGGTCAAAGCTGCAATCCCGATTGGCGGCGCCAAGAAGGAAGAATCAGCCAAGGACAAGTAAATCGTCCCTCCCGAGCATGGGGCTCCGACAAATGTGATTCTGATAAACAAAAACAATTAAGTAAAATCCGTATCACTACGAGATCGAATCAAGAACACTCTCCAAATCTATCCAAGAAATTAAAAAAAAAAACAAGAAAAATCCTAAAAAAATATTCAATATCAACGTCTTATATTTTATAAATTGAAACATCGTGGAATTGTGCATTGTAGACGCATCGATTCTTTAGTTGGATCTCACTAAGACATCTTTCAAGTGTCGCCCTAGCGGCTCGAGATCGAAGAAGCAACAAAATTTTTGTATTTGAAGAAAGTTAGATAACAAACGAAGAGAAACGTTTCGCCTGATCGCTTACGAAAGCCTTTTTAGTTCATCCCTCGGTCGTTGTGCATGCGCGAAGGCATATTTGTGACGTTTGCGATTTAAGTTCGTCGCTTATGGTTAAAGAAAGTTTATGAAATTTATTAACTTAGCTTAAAAAGAAAAAAAATTAATCGATTTTAATGATTTTATCGAAAATGCGCTTTTAAGCTTTATGAAAACTTGGTGGCATGTTGTTGGGGTTGTCTGAGGTGGATTTTGAAGGTTTTGAGAATGTTTAGGTCGTGAGTGACTTTGAAATGGTCATTAACGTCTGAAGAATCTTAAAACTGATCAAAAATCGTTTTGAATTCAATCAAACACCCGCACCAGATCAGCAAGCGCCAAAGCCTGAGAACTTGTTGAACAAATTAAATTTTCCTTCTGCATTCAGCACAAGAAATCCTTTTGATATTGAATCTTTTAGTTGTCCGCATTTTCCGTTCCACCGCGAAGGAACCATTTATCCCGTTGCAATTTGTCAGCCTTCCTTTGTATCAATTTTGTGGAACAGAAAATCTTTTAATTTGTATTGAAGCATTAGATAGTTGTAAGAAGAATGGCCTTTCGAGTGGATCTTCACCTTGAACTTGAAGAATAAAATCACACAAACAACTTTATGATTTTTTCTTTTCATTTATTTCCACCCGAGTCGAAATTTACGTTTTGAATACAATGCAACCGGTTTTAGCCACAGAGATGATAAATACAAGTTCACTTCTTATTTAAGCCAACAATTGCTAAATGTTTCATAAAATGTAAGAGAAAAAGGTGAAATAAAATTGCTTGAAACTAAGCTTGGATTGTTTTACAACGGTTTCAGGATAACTTAGTCGGTCTTTTCTGTTCTTCACTAAAATTTCAAGTTCTGTCAACCCCTAAAGTGTCGGATTCAAGTCTTTCCACGCCTCGAACTGATCTTGGTGGTGTCTGTAGACGTGTGGCTTGATGTTCTTAATTCCAAGCATTTTCAAACATATCGAGCACTGGTACTTTGTACCAGAATCAACGAAATGGAGCTTTTCGTGCATCTTCAGATAACGTGGAAGCGTAAAAGTTTTGTTACAGACTTGACACACTGATGGCTCGTGCTCGTTTTCCAGATGAAACTTGAGTTCTTCGCGGCTGGGCAATTCCATTTTGCAAAGTTCACATTGAATCCGAAGCTTGTGAAGACGGTTGACGTGTGACTCGAGACTCAACTTAGTCGAAAGCTGCTTGAAGCAGTGCTCGCAGCGGAAAAGCTTCATTGTGCCTCCGTGGTATCGCATGTGACGATCGAGAGCCTTAAGATTTAAGTAAATTAATGAAAGGAAAATAAAAATCAATGAAAGGACTCTGTGTAAGAAAAACGCATGGTTTCATTTACCGTCTTGTTGATAAAGCTGTCCGTGCATATATTACATTTATACGGTTTGTTGCCCGTGTGTGTTGTCATGTGAAGTTTCAGAGATCTTTCAGTGGCCATCTTACGGTCACAAACGCCACATCGCCATTCGATGCCGCTGTGAATTTCCATGTGTCGATTGAAAATCCCTTTGATCAGTTTTTTGTCGCAAAACCGACAGAACACACACTTCGGATCTTCTGGGTCTTGGTATTTGCAGGTGTGCGCCTTGTTCTCATCAAAGTTGTTGAAATGAGTATCACAAAAACGACAGTAGCGGACATCGTAAGTTCGGTAATCTACCTCTGGGCGTCGTCTCTTCTTCTCGCAAGAGTGCTTATTGATTCCATTCTTGGTGTAGAAGTCTTCACCGCAGTTCTCACAAATGTAAGTTCGTTTTTTAAGATGCAGGCGAATGTGATTCATCATAGATGCTTGAGAAACCAAGTATTTACCGCAACGATCTATAAGTCACAGTGAAATATTCAATACCAATTTAAAAGACGCAATTTTTGTCCAACTCACCGCATTCAAATCGCCGCTTTTCCTTTTTCTGGCCCCTAACTCTGGGTACCTTTGGCTGGACCTCAACTTCGTATTTGAAACTTATATCTCCAGACTCTTCCGTGACTTCAGTTGCCTTCACGGTGACTTTAATCTTATTGGAGTCATCCTCAATCTCAATTGGTTCTTCCTTTGACTTCTTATGTGACTCGCTTTCATGTTGCTTTAGAATGTGAGTCTTCAAGTTGCGCGGATTAATAAAGTCTTTTCCACAATATTGGCAGTCGAGAGTCTCGTGAAGGTGGTTGCTGAAAGTGCATCTTTAGAGATTTTGCTTTTATTTAGTAAAAGCTTACCTAAAAGTTTTCTTGCTCAGTTCCTTGTAGCAAATCCGACAAATGAAGTTCTTTGGATCGCACTGAAGAAACTCGCAGGAATCCATGTGTAGAACTTTTGCGGTGAAAGTCCAAAATTCAGTTTCACAATATTTGCAAGCTGGTTTCCCTCTCAAGAAGTTCCTCTTGTGCTTGCCCCAGTGAGCTCGGCTTTTCTTTGGTTTCATTTCTCTGATTGCTTTCTTAATCTCCAAGTCAGAGATGTCATCGTCTGCAAAGTCTTCAAGTTCCAGTTCCTGCTCGTCTGACGACCAACGACCGTCAAAAGTCTTCTCTGCTTGCTGTGGTGTGTTGACATCGGTGTCTGCTCTAGGGGAGGCGTTGAGTTTTGCTGCAGGATCCACGAACGAGATCTTGGCAGTGACTGGCGTTCCTTGAAAGGATCCATCGTCGCTGTCGAGTTCTTCCTCTGCAATGGACTCAAGTTCTTCCAAATAGTCGTCGATTTCTTCGTTTCTAAAAGATGAAGTAAGTCAGTACAATGAATTAATTAGACTTTATACAACTCACTTGACTATCACACGTCCTGGTGATGGCACCCCGTCCTTAACTTCAGTCTTAATTTTCGCAATTCGCGTTGATTTGTTGGCTTTTGACGAGTTTTTGAGGATTCGCTCCACCTGCGACTCTTTCTCTTCGTCCTCCACGATGAACACCTCACCAGCTCCATTCTCTACGATTAGCACACTTGGCTGGGCCCTGCTTGATGTCTTCCACATCTTTAAATTTAATAATTTCTAAATCTCCGCTTTGTTATTGAATTCTGCGCCATCTAAAGGCTCAGTCGGAAACTAATTTTACCGCTCGCCGTCGCTCATATTCCAACATTCTCCTCTCAGTGCGCAATCGCAACAATCGTCAACCTTTATTTAACATTCAAACAGAACCTGAGTAGAAATTGTTCGGTTTTTATTCAGATCGGAGACGGTGAATTGACAGCATCTCTCGATCGGCAGCTCCAGTTCACTTAAATTAAAGTTCTTGTGAAAGTTCACAGCTCGAGAAATCTGATATAAGTGCCCGTGCATTCTAAACCATGGCTCCTCCAGTGACGGACAGTGAAAAACGCAAACAGATCTCCGTTCGCGGAATCGCCCAGGTTGAAGACGTCAGTGAAGTGAAGAAGGGCTTCAATCGTCATCTCCATTTCACTTTGATCAAGGATCGTAATATCGCCACTCCCCGTGACTACTATTTCGCGTTGGCTCATTGCGTAAAGGATCATTTGGTGTCAAGATGGATCCGTACGCAGCAGCACTACTATGAAAAGGATCCGAAGGTAAGCAGAGTTTCAAGATTTCGTGTCTTGTGACCTTTTAGAGGTCAGGGAATCAGGGAGGAAGCTGTGCACTTGATAAGAAGAAGCCGAAATTGAAAGAGAACGCGTGTTTAAAGAGAAATTTCGTCGGAAACAGACCGGTTGTGTGTTTTTCGGGAAGACGAACCGTTATCGCGTCATTCACTGCACGCCCTGCTTATCGATGCCGGTCAAAGTAGAAATTCGCTTTATCTTCGATGATTAGAGGGAAGTCAATGCGTGAAAATTAACTCGAATAAGACTGAAGGTCGCTGAAGGTCAATACGCGACTTTGGACCGGAAAAGTATCGAGATGCCGGCTGAAATCGAAAGTATCCGCATTGGCTCGCCATTCATTGCCAATCAAAGTTTATTTTTATCGACGTCTAAGGATTTTACACCTTAGTGCGTCCCTGAAGCCCGATTGTTCGGAATTTTCCGTAGGTTTTTCTGTTCCCGACTCACATTTAAAATTAGAAACTTTCTTCTCGCCTTCGCACTGCAATCGAATCTCATCCCAACTCATTTCACAAGTCCGGCCGCATAGAGAGTTGCAGCGCAGCTCTAATTTTCATGAATCTCGATTGTTTTGGCACCTGATCGTCATCTCGTGATCGCGATTATCTCATTAAAAACATGTTTTCGGAATTAATCTTATTTTGAGATTGCGGCGACGGGGTTCAAAGTCTCAACTACTCGGTGCTTAAAACACTCCACCGATGTCGAGAAGTAGCGTTTGTTTATTCATCGCGGCACCAAATGCTTATTAAAATTTTTTGTTCTTTTTCTCTTATCAAAAGCGTGTCTACTATGTGTCGTTGGAGTTTTACATGGGACGATCATTGCAAAACACCATGATCAACATCGGCATCCAGGGAACCGTCGACGAAGCTCTCTACCAAATGGGTTTGGACATTGAAGAGCTCGAAGACATGGAAGCCGACGCCGGTTTGGGTAACGGTGGTCTCGGCCGCTTGGCTGCCTGCTTCCTCGACTCGATGGCCACCTTGGCCATGCCAGCAGTCGGCTACGGTATCCGTTATGACTACGGTATCTTTGCTCAACGCATTCGCAACTTCGAACAAACGGAAGAACCCGATGACTGGCTGCGATTCGGATGCCCATGGGAAAAGGCCCGCCCAGAATACATGATCCCCGTCAACTTCTTCGGGCGCGTCTTGGACACTCCCGATGGCAAGCGCTGGGTCGACACTCAAGTCGTCTATGCTATGCCTTACGACAACCCAATTCCCGGATACAACAACAACGTTGTCAACACCATGCGCTTGTGGAGTGCAAAGTCCCCCGTTGAATTCAACTTGAAATTCTGTAAGTTTTATTGCGCATTTTTATTCTTTGACAGCTGTTGACGGTGTTTTGTTGATTTCAGTCAACGATGGTGACTACATTCAAGCTGTCTTGGATCGTAACTTGGCCGAGAACATTTCTCGTGTCTTGTACCCCAACGACAACATGTTTGAGGGCAAGGAATTGCGTTTGAAGCAACAGTACTTCTTGTCATCTGCATCACTCGCCGATATCGTTCGTCGCTTCAAGGCGTCTAAATTCGCACAAGCAAAGAGCCCCATTGTAGCCATGAAGGTCATGCACGAGAAGGTTGCCGTTCAGCTTAACGACACTCATCCATCGATCTCTATTCCTGAATTGATGCGCGTGTTGATTGACGAAGAGAAGTTAACGTGGGATGAAGCCTGGAACGTCACCACCAACGTGTTCTCCTACACCAACCACACCGTCTTGCCCGAAGCTCTCGAAAGATGGCCAACATCTCTCTTGCAATCCATGCTGCCACGTCATTTGGAGATTATCTACCACATCAACTTCTTGTGGATGAAGGAGGTCGAAAAACTCTACCCCGGTGACTCTGACCGTTTGCGTCGCATGTCGATGGTTGAAGAAGAAGGCGAAAAGCGCATCAACATGGCTCGTCTCTCAATTGTCGGTTCTCACGCCGTCAACGGTGTCGCAGCCCTCCACACTGAAATCTTGAAGCGTGATCTGTTCCGTGACTTCTATGAAATCACCCCCGACAAGTTCCAGAACAAGACCAACGGAATCACTCCACGTCGCTGGCTGTTGTTGTGCAACCCCGGCTTAGCTGACTTGATCTGCGAGAAGATTGGAGACGAATGGCCAGTGCATTTGGATCAATTGGCTCAGTTGAGGAAGTGGGCTAAGGACCCAACATTCCAGCGCGCAGTCGCCAAGGTCAAGCAAGAAAACAAGTTCAAGCTTGCCGCTATCTTGGAACATGACTATGGTGTCAAGGTCAATCCATCTTCAATGTTTGACATCCAAGTCAAGCGTATCCACGAGTACAAACGTCAATTGTTGAATGTCTTGTATATCATCACCATGTACAACAGAATCAAGCGTGACCCAACCGCCGACTTCGTCCCACGTACAGTAATGATTGGAGGCAAGGCCGCCCCTGGCTACTACATGGCTAAGAAGATCATTCAATTGATAAACAAGGTCGGACACGCCGTAAACAACGACCCGATTGTCGGAGACAAGTTGAAGGTCATCTTCTTGGAGAACTACCGCGTTACCTTGGGTAAATATAACGACAAATCACTGAGTTTCCCTTTATTCATGCTTCAAATTTTCTCCCTTCTCAGCTGAAAAGATCATTCCAGCCTCAGATTTGTCGCAGCAATTGTCGACAGCCGGCACAGAAGCTTCTGGTACCGGCAACATGAAGTTCATGCTGAACGGCGCTCTCACAGTCGGTACTCTTGACGGTGCCAACGTTGAAATGGCCGAAGAGATGGGCAATGAGAACATTTTCATCTTCGGATTGAACATCGACGAAGTCGAAGCTCTCCAGAAGTCTGGCTACAACGCTTGGGACTACTACAACAAGAACCCGGAATTGAAGCAGGTCATCGATCAAATCTCGGGAGGCTACTACAGCCCCGGCAACCCAGAAGAATTCAAGGACGTCACCAACATGTTGATGCAACACGATCGTTACTTGTCATTCGCTGACTTTGACGATTACGTCAAGAAGCAGGACACCGTCTCTGCTACTTATCAGGTAATATCATCGAGTAATAAGCTGGAAATCGACCATAATTATTTTTTTTTCGTTCGCAGAATCAATCAAAGTGGCTTGAAATGGCCATTCACAACATCGCCAGCAGCGGCAAGTTCTCGTCCGATCGCACGATCAGCGAATACGCGCGCGAGATCTGGGGCGTCGAGCCATCATGGGAGAAGTTGCCAAACCCTCATGATACTTCTTTAGCTTAAATCCGTTAAAAAGCTGCTCCGTTCTTACTCACAGTTCGCTATTTGCACGTTAGATACCGGAAATCTTTAAAAATATTCGAATTTTCAGGATAAACTCCTCCATCATTTTAACGCCTAATTTACACTTCTCGTCTCGTTGAAGTTTTTGTTGTGTTTTAAACAATCGAAATTCTATTCAGAAGAAAATAAGAACTGCCCAGTTCAGTGCAATTGTCGCCATCAAGAAGCAACTTCTTTCGATTAGTCACCGATTAGTTCAATTCATCGTTCGTTTGTTTTTAATATTAATAAAATTTTATGCCATTATCTTGAGAGAGTTATTGCTTTTTATTGGCCATTTATTTGCGCTTTATGATTAAAATGTAATTTGAACATCTAAAGATGGAGATAAATAAATTTAATTAAAATGTTAACAAAGTTTAAGTGTCGTGATAGAGTAGAACAGAAAAAGTTTAAATGTGATCAAAAAGACACTCAATTAAGGCCTAATTGAATCATCTTTGATGTCGGTAGCAGTTCGCCGTCAACAACGACAGATAAAATAATAGAACGTTTCTATCTCAAGGGTTGCAAGGTCAAGACAACTGTTCGAAAGGGGGACCAACGACCAGCAAGTGTCAAAAACTCGGCACGTGCTGATAAAAAGTTTATTTGCGAGTGCTCACTCATATTGAAAAGAATAACAACCTTAATCTGCTTGTTGCACGTGGCGTGATCTGCTTTCACAAAAGTCACAAAAGTCGCGAATATTGGAAAAACGAGAATTTAATCAGCTAGAAACAAGAATATTTTATTTTTAAACTTGAATTCAAACAAAATCTGGATTTATTTCAATTTTTTTTGACTTTATGACTTCTGCGTTCGTTTCTGCTTTTTGCGCTCGTGTGTTTTGCTGTAAGACTTTTCCTTCGTCTTGAAAGTGATGCAGCGACGATCCAGGAACGATATGATGTCATTGAGTTCGTAGCTTAAGCCGAACTTGCGGAAGTGCTTGTAAACGAGGTCGAGTTCGATGGGGCGGAACTCGAGGATGAATCTTTGAATCTTCTCATTTGATCGAACCATATTGTAGAAGGAGATGTGAAGTGGGATGGTACAGCTTGAGGTCTGTAAATGATAATTTTAAGGTTTGAAGGTCGAAAATTCTAAGCAAATTCTTACCTTGGACTTTTTCCATTTCGGCAGCACGATTTCTTCAGCTTCAACCAAGCCAGGTTGGAAAACAAATTCGTCGTCTTCTTGAAATCCGATGTTGGTGACAATGTCTGTGATGTTCATGACCCGGCGAGTGTCGTTGGCATCGATTTCTTCGTCCGCAGCTACTAGAATCTTAGGATAAAGTTGATCGTAAAAAAATTCCAGCAATTTTACAGCC
Source organism: Belgica antarctica (assembly GCA_000775305.1). Lineage (NCBI taxonomy): Eukaryota > Metazoa > Arthropoda > Insecta > Diptera > Chironomidae > Belgica > Belgica antarctica. The sequence continues at coordinate 174,845 of JPYR01000003.1, forward strand.
TTTTTGACGGGAAGCGGCCGAATTCCGTATTTGAACAGCGCTTGCTTGAGTTCAAAAGGTGTCATTGTGCTATATTCTGGTTCGGGAATTGTGCATTCAGTGTCAACATTGTAATCGTCATCGATTTGCACGCCGAGACTCTTTTTCGCCGGGCGCTGACGTTGCACTTGCGTTCGAGATCGATTCGGCGTGTTCCTGAGAATATTTTCCAGTGACTGATGGATTGACATGTTGTTGAAAGAAATTTCCTTAGCTTCATCATGAACAAGTGGCTGTGTCAAATCCACGATTTCTTCATCGTCTTCAATCTCGAATTGATAAGTGTTGCGCCGCTTGACACTCTCGTTCATCAAGTTTGAATCCGACTGCATTTTACGGAAGCTTCTTGGACTTTCTTGTGCTTCCATCGTCGCACCATACCGAGCCATAATATCCTGCAAGCTGTCAGACAGACCTTCATTTTGCAGTAACTTCATTGATTCGTTGCTTCTGGTGGCGTCCAGATTTGAGGTTCGCACGGATGCCTCGAGAAGCGATGAAATCGTGTCGTTGATGTCGAAAACTTCTTGTGCACCCATCACTTTGATCAGAGACTGCTCGACCAGGTTGTTGATCTCCACCTGGGAACATTGCTGCATTTCATCTTCAACTTGAGTAAGGTCGATTGCATCTTCTTCCTTTGATCCGCCGGCTTCTTGATAGAAATCTTCAGATTGATCATCGGATCGCTTGTGAAACCGCCTCATCGAGTAATTAATTTCTTCGTCTGAGATCGCAATCACTTCATCTTCGTCAAATAAAGAGTTTTGCGTTGAATTTTGGGATAATGCCAGCTCAGCGTCGTCTTCTTTGTTCAAATTTTCATTTGTAGTATGAAAACTGTTCAAGTTCATGAAAACATTGTCGTCGAACGCGTCTTCTTCGCTGGAGATGAGATTGATTTCCGCGGGTGTGACTGGTCTGACGAAAGAATTTTGTGATGCAACTGGCGACTTTGGCTCTTCTTCAACTTGCGATGATTTTGATGGTGAATGTACAAGTTCAGGAACTTCCAGTTCTTGTTGCTCTAACTCGATCGTTAGATCAGACCCAATTTCAATTGTTTCTTCTTGTGTTAAAACTTGTGCAACAACTTCAACCTCTTTTTCTGGAGATAGCGACACTGGTGGACTCATCGGTTTCCTGCTTACTCTACGAACTTCTTTATTATTTTCTTGATTAAACTGCTTCATGTGCTGTTGAAGCGAGTAGTAAGAATCGTCATACGGAATAGAAACTTCGCTTTGAGAATTTTCACGAAATGTCAAATCGATATTATCAGCGTCTTCAACCTCCACGACCATAGAACTAGAAGACTCGTTTAAGAATTCTTCACTTTGCGATTTTTCTTCTTCATCACACAAAGTTTCAGGTAACGACGGCAAAGAGACCAGCTTTTGTAGACTTTCCGGGATCAACTCGTCAGCAGTTTCAAACACCAGCGACTGTGAAAGTTTCACGTGCAGACTGCCGAGATGTTCGTTAAGTTCTTCGGATGACTCCTTCGATGCACCAACACAGGCATCAGCAGCTTTTGGAGTGAAATAGTCATCGTCGATTTCAAAGTCTTCAAGATCTGCAAATATATCTTCACAAGAAGTTGATAAGACTTGAACAACTTTCGCAGGCGATTTCAAGTCTTCAGAGGTTTCTGCTGACTTGATTGATTCATGATCAATTTCAGGCACTTCATTGGCATTTTCTTGAACATTCTCTTTTTCAGGAGCCCATGCTAGACTTTCTGCACCGTCTTGAGCTTGACTTGAACGCGCATTTTGTCGCTCTGGTGTCAGATCTCTCCCGGCAATCTTTCTCCAGTCTTTAAGCAAATGGCCGGCTTTGACAAAGCTCGGCTCAAACAGCTCAGTCACGTAGTAGTTCACAAGAATTTCGTCAGTCGGCCGATCTTCAGAACTGGTTGCGAATGTGGTACGTGCGTTTTCTTGCATCTCTTGGAGGTAGAAACTGAAGACTTTGTACTCGAACTTGTCAGATCTTCTGAAGTCGATTGAAGACCGCCGGTTTTCTCTATCCAGCACGTCGTCGATCTTTTCTTGGATCATTTGAGTTCTCTGTGCGTTCGAGGTTCTGGTCAGTAGCGTTGGAAATTTCGTGAATTTGGATCTTTTAGTGGTTTTGCTGTTTGTTAGCAAGTCAAGCTCGTATTCCGAGTAATTTGTCTTGCTTTTGAACCCAAAACGCTGAAGCACTGCACTGATTGGCTGGACTTTTCCCATCGAATAGAACGGATTTTCGAACTTGGTGGAACCGCTGCTTGTTGAAGGTCCATCATCGTCCTTAAGATGATTCTGGTCTTTCAAAGACTCAGAAATGGCCAGTGCCAATTGCATTTCATCGGGATCGAGACCATCTTGCAAGCAGCTTTCGTTGACAACTTGGTTGTATAACTGTTCCTGCTTGCTCAAGACCTTCCTGATGTCCGGTTGTGTCTTCGGCTTTCTTTTTGATGTTTTTGCAGCCTTCGGTTTGGTTTTGACGACTGTTGACCGTGATTTCTTACTGGACTCATTGATGAAATTTGTTGCTACATTAGAAGAAGTCGCTTCTGATGATTTTGCTGCCCTAGGGTTTGGTGGCTTAAAGAGCTTAAGACTGTCGTCAAGACCGTTTTCGTCGATTTTACGTCGTTTACTTGGCACTGCCTCAGCTTGTTTTGGCTCATTGATAAAATTACTCACTAAATCGTTTGTTGGGTCACTGAAACGAGATAGGCGAGGTTGTAAACAACTGAAAGCAGTGGGTCGAAGCAAGTCTCACCTGACTTTCTTTAATGTCTTGCTTCTTGTTGATTTACTCATTGTTGTTGACTATTCTATTGTACTGACTAATTATTTCTTAAATTTTACTGCTCCTTGGTTTCTGCAGTCTTGCTGTCACGGGGCGGTAAAGGCTTGTCGAGCGGCCGACCGAGTTCTTGCATCAGCTTCTCGATGTCTTCTGCACTTGAAGTTCTGCCGAAGACGCTAATGTGATGCATGCGATCTTTGGGATCCACTTCTTTGACCAGTAGTTTTTCGTGCAAGTCTTTGCGTATTTTGTTTGTGGAAGGCAGGTACCTGAAAATTGAAAATCGTGAAATAAATTTCGCCGAAACTAAATTTTTCTCACATCCAAGCGACTCCGATCAGCGATCCAGCCAGAATGACAGCGCTTGCGAATCGGTTGCGTGCTCTGTAGGCTTCTGTTCCTCGGCTTCGTCGTGGTTTGATAGGATAGCCCAGCTCATTTACAGTGCGGATCTTTTCTGCCGTGGTTTTCTGCTCCGAACTCATTGCGACTTATTAGTTCCGTTCTACTGAGGTTCAACCGTCTAAACTTCGTTAAGCAATCAAAACAAAGCGAATTTCACGTTAGATTATAAATTTTATCTCTACTGCTCGCTTCCCAGACTTATCAAAGATGTGGAAGTCATCATACGAGACTATTCCGAGCATTTTGATCGTGGAAAGTGGTAACGGCGAAGTTTTTATCGTTGAGAACAAGAACGATGAGCAGTCGCAAGTTGACAAAATTCTGGAAACTGAAAAATCGCCGAGAAAGTCAAAAAGAAAGGCCGTAGTGGTTGTAGCCGCCCGAGAGCCTTCACCAGTACTGGAAATGTAAGTTTATCATGGTCCTGGTGACTTCCCGACTGACAATTGTATAAATTTTCAGGCAAGAAGACGACGTTATCATTGAGGAATATCTCGAAGAATATTTTGAAGATGACGCCGCTCTACCGGTGTCGTTCATTGATCCCAACGTGTCCCGACCTGCAACACCAGTGGATGCAGTCGTTGTGAAAAGAGAAATGAAGCTGGAGAAATTTGAAATCGACACGACCGCTTACAGTTATGCAATTCCGGATGCAATGCTCGACCACCAGTACACGGTGCCTCAGCAGACATTCGACGGAAATTTTACATCAGACGAGAACGGAGAATCCTCAGACGAAGAGTTCTTCACAAAAGAGAAGAAGAGTTGTTCAAAGGGATCTGACGAGAAGCCGCTGAAGCATAAGTTACGACAGTTGACTGGCAAGCCAGCATGCAAGTACTGCGACACCATTTTCGCTTCCAAAGAATCTCTAAAGATGCATGTTTGCAAGTTTCTTCAGTGCGATCCAAAGAACTTCATTTGCCGTATATGTAACAAGGAATTGAGCAAGAAAACTTTTAGGTAAGCTTTTACTCCTTTTACTAAATAAAAGCACAATCTCTAAAGATGCACTTTCAGTAACCACCTTCACGAGACTCTCGACTGCCAGTATTGTGGGAAAAAGTTCGTGAATCCGCGCAACATGAAAACTCACATTAATAAAATTCATCAAGGTGAAGACTTCATCCCGCCAAAGTCACCGAATCGGGAAATGTATGAACAACTGGGAGTGAAGGATGAAACGATAGAAGCAGTGCTTGACGAAACAACTGGATTGTTGATGTCTTGGATTCGTCCACGAAAGAAGTATCCAAGAAAGAAGGGACGATTCGAGTGTGATCTCTGCGGGCGCATTTTCACAACCGTTCGAAGCCTCAAAATTCATCTGGACTTGCACACAAGTAAGAACTGACAGAAAATAAGTCAACAACTTTGACTAATTGCTATCTTATTTTAGATAATCACCGCTATGTCTGCCAAACTTGTGGTGAAAAGTACACAACACACACCGGAATAACCAAACACGCCTGCTTGAACAAGCGCCGAAAACGACCTGAAGTGGACTTCAGAATCTTTGACGTTCGGCACTGCAAGTTCTGCGGACTTTCGTTTGAGCGCTACGAAGACAACAAAGCCCACACCTGCGAATATCAATTTATCGATGATCCGAAGATGTTCCGGTGTCGCTTCTGCTCCTTGGACATGTCGAAGAACTCTTACAACAAACACATAGGTCGACATCTCAAGCCTGAGAAGGAATGGATTTGCGGTTTTTGCAACAAAAAGTTATCTGATGAGATTGGATTGAATATACACTGTGAGTTTCAATTATTAAGTCACTGCCTAGCGATATACTTATATACTTAACATTTCTCTGCCGTTTTAGTGACTACACATACCGGAGACAAACCTTTTAAATGTCCCTATGAGAGCTGCGAACAAAGTTTTATAAGCAGACAACTGCTAACTCGACACAGTCGCTTCCACGGCGTGGAGATACCGGTTCACAGCTGCAAAATCTGCTTCAAGGAGGTTGCATCGAAATATCATCTGAAAAATCATATGAAGATCCACTCGGAACAAGTCGAGTGTCAGCTATGCAAAGCCGAATTTGATACTCGTGACGCCTTGAAAGAACATTACTCAACCGCTCATATGCCGTATCAGTGCACGTTTTGCGATAAATCTTTTACGTTGCCTCGATATCTGAAGATGCACGAAAAATTACACAATCCGACCGTGAAAAATTACAAATGCGACTATTGTATGGCAACAAAGTCCTTCACTAAGCCAGCACTGTTAATGAACCATGTTTACAAAGCACACAACGAGCTGTTCGAGACCTGGAAGTTAGAGCACCCGGAAATATTCAAGTAGAGGCAATTTGTATTGTAAATGAAGAAAACTCTTTATTAAAACACAAAGTTTAATGCGTTGTTTTTAACCTTAGCCCTAAATTATGAATGAAACTTTCTAGAAACCCGATTTCTGTGATAACTTCGGGATGCCAGGTCCACTTACTCAAGTTTGGATCCAATCACTGGAAGGTGGCGTTGATAGACGAAGAGTCCTCGGATCAAGACAGCGGCTGAGAGAACCGCGATCATACCAGCAGGCATAACTTTGCCGCTGTTGTAGAATCTGAATTTTTTTTGAAGGTCAATGGATTGACAACAACGTCATTCATAAAGAACTTTCACCTGTATCCCATCAAACTTCCCAGAGCCAAAGCAGTTCCAAGTTGCAAGAGCGGGCGTGGAGGGTCTTGCGAGTTCAAATACGCGCCGCTAGCCAAGATTGCGCCGAAGGTCAAACCGGCAGCAAGACTTGGCACTGATTGTGCTTTAATGTAGCCTGGAATTCGATGAATGTAAAATTTTACCGAAAATACACCGTAGGAAACCTTTTATCCTACCGAAAATTCCTCCCCCAGCAACAAGGGCAGAGTAAGCGAATCCAATATAATCCATTTTGCGAGCGACCGGAGTTTCAGATATTTTCCAATTTAATATTTCGGCGAAGTAATAGGCAACAAAGAACTTCGAATTCTGAGAAAAGAAAGCTCAACGCAAGTGCGACTGAATGTCACAGCCGTTAGAAATTACACGGGCAATCGCAGGACGTCGATGAACTGCGACGTTTCAAGCATCATTGTCGCCCTGCCTTCAAGCATGAAACATCAATTTCGTGTCACAAGAATTTTATGAGGCATGAAAAATCCCGAAAAAGTCCGCGAAGCATAGAAGGAGAGTTCGAAAATGTTTCCAGAGAGTGAAATTTATGCTGAGAGCCGTGCTGATGATAAAGACCGACTTTTATGCTCCGACAATTGCACAACCGAGAAACAGACACAAGAAAAATTCCCACTCAGACTCAAACAGACTTTCCGACATGCCGGTTCGGCCTGCGATTTTGTGCCAGGGATTCGGTTTTTTTGGAAAACTCTGATTTTTCTTCTTTCTGTGATAAGTTTTACGGTGCGGCTCCGGTACAGGCGAAAAAAAACATGAATTTTCCGGGTCGATGAAAGTGCTAATTTAATTAAAAAGTGCGTGATGTGAATTTTTGATTTCACACAGGAAGACCGAAAAAGTATTCAGAAGAAATCTCGACTCCGTACGCAGTTCAAAGCGGGACGAGAGAAAGAAGGAAAGAAGTGTATCGTGAAGTAAGGCACATCGTGAGTGTGGAGAATCGGTGAAAGAGAAGCCGGAATATCAAAGAAGATTGTTCAAAGGCGAAGAATAAGAAGGATCTAAGAGAAATAAATTAATTGGTTGCAGACCTCAGTGAAAACGAAGCACAAAGAGAAAAGATGAGAATTGCATTTGGATTAGTTTACTTTGGATTTTGTCTGGGTGAGTCGCTGTGCTTGATAAACCATGGTCATGAGTGCACAAAGAGTCTGGTTTGGGGATGACTGTTGAGTTTTCTCAAGGAAACTTGGCGTTGTAGTCACAAAATGTCTCGGAGTTGAACTTGAGACTTTGTTTTTGCTGACACTAAGTCCCGTAACTGGTGCCACAACTCATTTTCGCCCCCATCCCTCGCCCCATTAGCTGAATTTACCACACACAGTCATTCCCCAAAACAGTAACTCTTACACTTTACGGCCATAAAATTCGCCAGCTTAGCGATTGCAGTCTTTAATCTTTGAAGTGCACCGCAGACCAAGCAGTGCGAACACAAAATTGAACCTCCCCCAAGCAGAAAAGGCTGGCGTACAGCATACATCGTCTGGCTGAAGCTTTATCGTGATTTATGATGAACTGAAAATTATGTTTTCTTTTCCTTTGCAGCCACGATTAAATCGCAATTCATTGAAATTTCCCATGAAGCGATAAGCGTGGGCGATGATGTGACCCTCAAATGTTCGCTCAGCGACGAAGCACAAGAGTCTCAAGATGTCACAAGTTTTGTTTGGTACTTGAACAGTAAGTCTCGCGGCCTGGAACGGAAGAAAAAACTTTATTGATTTTTATTCTTGTTCCTTTTTGTCGAGTTTGTTCCAATCACGATTTTTTTTTCTCTCCTTTTCTTCGTGCCTTTCTGCTTTTCCGCATCCTGATGCTGTGTCTGCAAACGCTTTTAACGATACTCTCGAAAAGATAAAAAAGTCATCAACGGCGAACACTTTTTTCACCGCGGCAACGAGCTGTTGATAAATAACGCCGTCAAGCATTTGACGGGTTATTACAGTTGTGTTGTCGAGTTCTTGAACAGTGGCGCAAAGTTGGAGACACCACACGAGCTAATTAACATTGTTGGTGAGTAGCAAAAGCCGTCACGAGTTTGCCATGTGGCGGATGCATCGGAAGGGGACGGAAATTTCCATTCAGGACTTTCCTTCGGAAGGTGGAAGTGAAATGACGTCATGGGGTGTGCTAGAAAGTTGTTCACAAACGTCGTGGGGCGCGATATCGTCAAGCAAAGAAGTTTTTGAGTGGCGTCTTCTACAAATGGACATGGAAACAGAGGATCAAAGGTGGAGCGGCCACTTTTTATGAACCAAATTTGTTGAAGTCATGGGGTGATATTTGACGTGACTTCGGGCATTGTTTTCCTACCAATGACTTCAAAGGATAAAGTATAATCAAGGATTGTTGTCATTCGGTAGAACATCAAGAAACTCAGTTACATTCCCGCCAAACAATCCCCATAACCCCGAACCAATAAGCGTAATGAACAAGTTTAAATGGAAATTAAGACGATTTTTCATTATCGTACGCCATTTCCCATGCATCCAATCGTTGTTTATGTCGCCTGCACAAGGATTCTCACATGGAGCGAGACTCGCTCAACACAAAGTGTCTATGAGTTGCATAGTTTTCATGGTTTGGTAGCTGTTCTCGGGGAGAGAAGTTGGAATTAATCGCAATAATAGGAGCCATAAATTTCCCTGCGCTACTGCTGAAGGGGAATAATAATGCTGCTTCGTGCTGCAATTGAATGAGTTGCAAAGGCTGAGTTTGTTGTTTTTCCTTTCATTTCATTTCTTTTTCATTCGACAACCCATCCAACCCTCTCTCGCCCTGCTTCTCTTCCACTTTTTCGCTCAACCAAAAACAAAATTCCGGCTTTTTTGAAGTAATAAAATTTTACGACTTTTTTATGTGTTTGCCGTTGCTGGGGCTGACTCTCGCATACGATATGCTGTTCTTTCGTCCTTATTCCATAGATTAACATTTTTGTTTCGACTTCATGTTCAAATTTTCGTCGACTGACTGGGTTGATGAGAAAATGAGAGACTTGCTACTGTTTGCGATCAGAGGTTGCCGAGAAGGGCTTTTGAATTAAATTAAGGGTGCCATTTAAGTGGTGAAAATTGAAAAACACTGCACAGAAAGGCAGCTTTAAGATTTAAGAAATGAATGACGACTAATTGGATGACTTTAGTTAATGGAGCTTTTTTGTGCTGGATGGAGAAATTTGCGGTGAAGTGGAAAGATGAAAAAAGTGAACAGCAAAATGCCATTCAATTTAATTTAACTCGCCATGTGCAGGAAAACGTTGAAACTCAATGTGCATTCACGGCTTTCATGACTTCATTCTATATTTTTAGATAAACAACGAGAGCTTCACAATTCCAAGCTTTCGTGTCTTCTGATGAAGCTTTTAAGGTTACGTTGGTACTCGAGTTTGTTTGAACAAAAGTTCGCGCCAGCTTTCTAAAACTTTTTATAACTGCGTTGTGATTCTGCAAGTTAGTTGGGCAACTTTTTGAGGGCTGTTAGGCTTTGAATCACTCACATGCAGGTGCACAGTTGACTTGCGTTCAAGTCCACAGTTAAGTGGCGTTCAATGGTTCAAATGGCTAGGAAACAAGCCCTGACATAGCTTATATGTTAAACTAGCAGAAATTTAACTTAAATCAAACAATTAGAAGTCAAACAGAAGTTTTCATCAAGGACGCACCGTATTATCAACACAGTAAACATCATTGACAAACATGGCCTTTTGGAAAAACCGTTTAAATGCGACAATTCGCTAGAACACGCGCGATTTTCAATTATCATAAAACATTTGCGACTCAGACTAACGATCAACTGAAATTATAAAGGAGTCGTGCTAGAATTTATTTGTTCTTTCTCGAGGCGATAAATAATTAAAGTGGATTCCCGCACCCTGCATGCAAATAAAGAGATCTCGCAAACTATTGAACATTGCAGTGATTTGCTGCGATGAAGACGAAGTTTGCGCCTGCTTGGGAGAAGAAAAACTTTTTTCGGTTGTTCGATTGATCAAAGTTTGAGGCAAATCTAATAAAATGTTTATAAAATATGAAATTTCTTCGATTCCCTTCTCCTCCACACCGAGTACACCGCATTCGTTTGTTATTCTACAGTTCAAAAGAAGTTTTTCGTTTGCCTTTGAATTCCATCGAGCAACACACTTCTTGTTTATCTCAACTGCAATCTTGGAAAACACAACAACGCATCAAGTTGTAAACATGAAAGCCATCGCGGAGAAGAAGTTCAAGCGAACGAACATAAAATTATGAGTAATAAACACATATTTGAGGGAGTTCCGAGTCGCTTTTTATATCTTTATGGCGTTCTTCTTCTTGACTTTCGTTCATATTTGAGTTCTGATTTCTGATTTCGGGCCAGAAAGCGTAAACAAAATTCTCTGAACATAATAAAAGTGAACGCCGTGCCGACACACATCACAACTGAAATTGAATTATCAAGAAAAAAAGTGCTCGAGTTCCTAGCTGATATGAAAATGTTGATCAAATAAACGGCCCGACGGGGTTTGTGTGAACACTTTCCGTTCATTTTCCATTTCTCCGCTTCCGCCCATCAGCGACTGCAATCTCAAATCGGTTTTCATAGAGTCAAAAGTTAATCTCATGCTATTTTAAATCTTAATATCCACATAATTTATTGACCTATCAACCGAAGCCTACATTTAGGGATTAAATCACCCCTGCCAAATGACAACGAATAAGCGGGCCTATTGTGCATTTGTATTCGACTGATTTTTCGGGTCTTATCATATTTGCATCAATTCCCATTCAACTATTCCAGCGTTTAAATTTTCACTCGTCGCACACATGGCGCGCGTATATTCACCTCTCCTAGGGTCGCTGTTTGTTTATCCTACGCCAATGTAAATTAATGGAAGAGTTGCTAGCCAGGAATGAATGGTGATTCAATATTTACACGGTTCCGTTCAGATGGGACGGCAAAATGCGACGAGAAATGCATTTTTACTGCTTTTTACCGTCACTCCAGAGATTAGACAGAACAAATTCATCTTCGCTTTTGAATCGCTGGTAATGGACGGAGAAAAGGTCCATAAAAAGTACAAGTTATGCCGTTTTGAACTTATTCTACAGTTTTCTTGCTGTGTTAATTCAATAAAAGATTGATGAAGGTTTAGTGTCAAATTATAGTAAGCTAATTAAACGGCTAAAATATATTGAATAGAATAAAATTATGTTGAGCCGGTTATTAAACCAGATAAATATTCTATGATTGGACCAGATTCAACTTTTCTGAGTCACTAAATACATTTATTGAACCGTTTTTTATATCATTGACTTGACTTTCATGTTTTTGAACAATTTTTAAAGTCGTTAAACTAGTTTCTGGATAAATTCAACGCTTTCTGTTGAAACATTCTTGAAACGTTACAATAGTCTTGAACAACATCTTAGTTCAATTTATGCTGAATCAATCCATGAACATCATCGTCACAAACTTACCTATCAACCCCTTCAGAGTCATTTCCATTTGATGGAACGTGAAACGCGTAACCACGATAAAAACTACCCACTCTACTCCACATGCATCCTTCACCGTTCCTTTAGTAACAACATTTTTCTAATCCGTTTTTGTCAATGCCACTTTTATCCCATCGACAGACAAACACGATCAGCTTGACAAGCAGCTCGATTCGCCGTGTTCATTTAGGATACCCAAATTGTGTCGTAACAAGCGCAACAAAAACGAGGAAGGTATGTCACGTGAAGCTTTTTTAATTAATAACGAGTGAGAAAGAGAAGATTTTTATTTGGATTTTGGGTGCAGAAGTTTTAATTGAGTTCTGTTGTTGTCCTTTGAACTTTACCTGATTCCAACATCCACAAATTGTCGTTCTGTCTCTTTCGCCACTTAAAACTCCCATCGCACACACTAAGACTTTTTTCCACTGAATGCGAAAGAAGGCTCTTCAGTCACACTCGATTGTCAGTTGGCAAAAGTCGAGGATGAAAACTCCGTGAAATGGCTCAAGGATGGTGATGAAGTGGCTTTCACCGACAATTCGACACAAAAGTCGAGGTTCGACGTAGATACAGCAGATTACACTCTCACAATAGCTGAAGTGGCACTAGACGACGACGGAATATATGACTGCGCAATGTAAAATGAGCGTAGGGAGTTCATCATCAAAGCGAAGCAACGATACCAGCTCACGGTGCACGGTTTGTGTGAAATATTTTGCTGCAAGTTTACCTTCCGGAATCAGGCAAAGTCTCTGTTCAAAATTCTGAATATTTTAATACAATAATTTTGCATTAGTTTTCGTAAAACAGACGATGCTTAAAACTTTTTCCGCTTTTATGTCGTTTGCAGCACGTCTAAAGTTCACTACAAAGCCGCTGCCGACTAAGAACTTGGATCTCGGATTTTCAAGCAAAGTTCACTGCAAGGCGGCAGGCAGCACACGAGTCTACTGGGTGCGAGAACCCGACGAAGCACTGCCTGATGACGTCGAAGACGTGAACGGAACGCTAGTGTTCAGCAATGTGCGACTTGAACATAAAGGCAACTACACTTGCATCGCGTCGACTGACGAAGAATCAATCAAAACGTCTGTTGAGGTGCAAATACTGCCAAAGTTCGACATCGCCCCACCAAATAACCTTGAAGTCGTCGAGCTTCAGCCGGTCTTCTTAGACTGCGTTGCCTCGGGCTCGCCACCGCCAACCATCAAATGGGACCACGAAACGACCATTATCAACGACGGCGACGATGGTCGCTTCAGAATCTTTGAAAACGGAACTTTGCTGCTACATGAAGCTCGCCAAGACGATGCCGGCATCTACGGATGCTTCATTGGCAGTTCAGCGGGCCTAAAACGTGCTGAAACCGTGCTTATTGTAAAATGTAAGCTGAAATGGAGATTTTCCACGCGATGGTGCCATGAAGTGTACCGTCTAGACGTGAAGTGTACCCTCGACAGTGCCTAAAAAGAAATTTAATCGTCAAACTTTTGACCCAAAAAGTTCACACGTTTTCGAGTTTACACAGCACAGCGCTCCCTGTACACCTTTATTAACGTCTTGTTTTATTCAACAGCGATGGATTCACATTCTAGTTTCGAGGATGCAAATCAGGAAAATGGTTTTATAATGTCAAAAGCGGTCTTAATGACGTGCCTTGTCGCTTTGATTTACATATCGTTAGTCGTTGCGCTGATGCTCTGGTGTCGCAACAAACGGCAAAAGTCACGAGCTTCCGACGACCCGGAGAACAAGGATCAAGAGAACAACGACACGGCCAGTGACGGTGACGGTGACGGCGACGACGGCGACGGCGAGAAAGAGGTGAGTTGGTGTCGAATGATTTAGAGATCATTAGCTAAAGTGGAAAAACATTCATCCATGTAGCCGCTTAATCATGAAACCAAAACTTCACGCACGAACAAAGTTCATCATCATACGGAAAAACAAAGCAAACTCGCCACATCACCCTCATCCACACTAATAATTGACCATTTGATGATACGCCACGATTGTTTAATTGATTTAACAAAAATAGGCCGCGGTGAATTCGGAGAAGTTTTAGTTGGCGCCGTGTTGGAGTCAGACGTGCCAGCGCACAAAAATCCTGTAGTGAACGGTAGCGATGTTAACGAGATCCAGGCACAGCAGCGAGTCAATGTGCTGGTGAAGTCGCTGTCGAAGATCAAAGATGAGAGTTTCTTTGTCGAGTTTCGGCGACAAATTGATTTGTATCGGGCGGTGGATTCACCGAACGTTGTGAAGCTGCTCGCGTTGTGCTTTGAGAAGGAACATCACTTCATGGTCTTGGAACAAGGTCGAGATCTGAAGGGGTATTTGGATGAACATCCAGATACCTCGCTCCAGACACTTTTCAAGTTTTCTAGACAGATTGCGTGTGGCCTTGATGCCATCGCTAAATCGAAATTGACTCATAGGTGAGTTGTGAAGTTGATTTTTTTTTTGAAAATATGGAAATTTAATATTTTCAATGTTTTAAGACGTAGAATCTACGAATATTGAAAATTAAATTTGCAAGTTTTGACAAAAGTTCTATAAAAATTAAAATTATTCTCGTGAGCTTTTAAGCTTCAACTCCAAAACTTGATTTGACCGAGCATCAATCTTCCACAGAGATATCGCCCTTAGAAACTGCATCATCACTAATTCCATTGTGAAGCTGTCATCGATCTCATTGTGCAAAGATAGACATGCCAATGAATATTTTAAGCATAACAATAAGATGATTCCACTTCGTCATCTCGCCCCGGAAATTCTTCAGTCGGCCTCTTTCTCGACAGCCAGTGATGTCTTTGCGTGCAGCGTCACGATCTGGGAGGTTCTGAATCTTGGACAGCTTCCGTTCGAAGCGACCGGCAATGAAGAATTCTTCCAAATGCTGCAGAACAAATCGATTGATTACCGGCAGCTTTTCGGGAACGAGAAAATACCGAAAGAATTACAAGAAACTTTGGTGAGTGGCAGCACCTTTCCGTCTCCGATAGACATAGTCATGACCCAATTCAATTATTCATTGCAGCTGAAGTGCTGGGCGACGGAACCGAACGAACGTCCGACACCCGAGAACATCGTCAAGTCACTCGAAGCTTTGTTAACGGTCGAGAACGGTGATAAGAAATAAGCTCGAATCCAAATCTGTATAAAAGTATTACTAGGACTAAGTACTCTCAACATTAAGCAATAATCTTAAAACCAGTTTTTTAAGATTCTCTTGACAAGAGTTTAGTGATAAGCACTGAATAACCAACCAATAAACTTTGCTCCGTTCTTTCTTCTCATATCAATCAACTTTGATGCCAGAAAATAAAACCAAATTGTCGTTAACATTTTTCGCTAATTCTCATCGTAATCAACATCGACCTAAGCATTACACATTACATTTACTAGTCTTCTCCATTTTGAATTAACATTTGTGCCATCAATCCGCTGATGAAGATGGCGACGCAAATGGAAATGCAAGAATAAAGGAAAATCTTTCGACTCGGAATAAAAAAATTGTGTGTTTTTGATCTCTTTGCCTTAAAAAAAGTTCCGAAGGCAAGTAGGTAAACAGAAAGCAGGGAATTTATAAGTTTGAAGACTTTCAATTATTTTTCAAGATGACTCATGATATTGATAATAACATTTCAATGCAGCTTGACTAAAGAACAAGACTGAAACAATAAAACCCGGTCACTATCACGTAGTTTATTTAGTTTTCAGCTTCAATTAAAGCGTTTCACTTCACCGAACCATTGTTTGACATCGTTGACAAGTCGTTAAGTTTTGCTTATCCTCCGTTATCAATCATCATTAGGACGGGTAGGAACAGCATTAGCGGGCGGTGGACTAAGAAGTTTACCGCTGCAGTTCATTGGAGATCCAGTTATGAGACATAACGCGAAACTGCTTTAATTTAAAAGCGAACGCCGGATGGTAATCTATAATCACCGGTTGAAGGCAGACTCGGTCGTTTCAACATGAATTTGCACCTTCAACCTCTGCCTCCAAACACGACAGTGCGTTGACGAGGTGAAAACGGCTCGAAATTGATTGAGTTTAACCACGTGTTCAATATTTAATGACCGAATGTGGATGAATTTATTCTCGTTGTTAATTTGCGAGATCGAATCGCTGCTTTTCAGCATCGCTTTGTCCAAATTATCGAGTCTTGGAGTCGATTCCCAACATTGAACCGATTTGTACGTGGAATATCCGAGGGTTTTTTGGGAGAACAAGAATAGCAGGTAAGAAAAGATGACGTGTGGAGAAAAGCGAGTCGCTAACGGTTTGTGAGGTTTCAAATCGAAAGTTTGAAGCTTTCTCGAGCTTTCTTCTCTCGATTTACTATGAACCATTAAAATCGTCAGTGACGGTATTCGTGAGTGACTTTCACCTGGAGTTCACCTTTTTAATTTGACCTCCTAGGCGAATTAAAACAGAACAAAGCATTTCCGCTCGCAGCACGACGATCGGTGACGTCATTGACCTCGTCCCTCTCTCGCCATCTCTTTCGCTCACTTCGAGTTTTTTCATTCGTCGAAATTCTTCGCTCAGTAACAGTCGCAAATTTACAATGGTCATGAATTTTAATATGTTCAAAGTCAATAATAATTGATCTATTGTGTGGTCTTAAGGATAATACGAGCTACTTCATCGAAAGAACTGTAAAAATATCGTAAAATTCGCACTCGGAAGTCTTTGAGAGAGAAAATCGCATTTGAGGCGTCATTAGGCTTGATCAATTTCTACTCACGGAAAACGGTGATCCTAGGCATTCCACCAATGCTCCTACTGTCACTGACTCCGTCACGATAACTTTTGCATTAGAATTCATCGAGAGAACGCCCCGAAACTCGCTAGAATCGGTCAAATATGGCCGAAAACGACAGTGAAAAAAGGTTTGAAAATCGTTTTGGATTACATAAACGCCTCGGAGCATTATGCTGCGCCACGAAATCTCGTCTCATGGCGTCGTTAGGGTCCTTGCCTATCGCGGAATCTTGTTAAATGCTTGAAAATTACGACTCTAGATGTAAAGCGAGGACAAATCGTCATTGACGGGAAAAAAGTGAGAGAAATCGTCGAATCTGTTGATAGTATTGGTGCAAAATGAGATTTTTCGCGGTCTGGATCGGGTCCAGTCCGGCGGGCCCGTCGATCTGTGCGTGAGGTGGTGGACACGTCTCCCGCCCCATTTACGTGAAGATTTTGTCGGAAAATCGAAATTTTCTGCCATGCAATCATTGCTTCGATGATGGTTAATGATGACAAGGGCCGCCGCCAGGGATGACCATTCGCGAAAAGTGAACAAAATTCTGTGAAAATCCTAAATCCTCGACGATTTGTGGTCGTGGCACGATGCTCCACGTCGATTTTATAATTTCTGTTCGCCCTTCAGTCTCCCCTGAATACACCTCTGTCCATTCAAATATTAACCAATCGCGTGTCGACGATGTTCAACGTCATAGTACATTGCGAACACAATGCTTTATCGAGATTTCGGTTGTTAAACATGAATGTATGAATGAAACGTCTCCTTTTCACAACAGCACCATGCCCGCCGAGGATGAAGACCTAGAAGACGGGGAAATTGAGGACGATGACCCCGAAGAATGCGTCATTGTAGAGGCACCGAAACCAGTCGTGCCAGCTAAAGTTGAGAAAGCACAGCCAACGTCACAAAAGAGAAAAGCTTCACCAGAATCACATCACAGCAGTAAAAAGTCATCGGGAACATCGTCGAGTCGACGAGACAAAGTCAATCACGACGAAGATGACTTCATGACAAGTATCGAGAACGCTCTGGCCGCGGGTTTAAAGAAAAGTGGGATTGAACCGCCGATGCCGAGCGTCAAAAAGCCAGCTGATCTAGAGCCAGAGCCCGAAAATCGCAATACCAGGACTAATCGCAAGCGTCGAAAGCGAAAAAAGGATCGTAAAGAACAGACAAAGCGCGAAACTGGAACACGAGTGAGTTGTGTGACAATTTCCACTAGAGCTGCAACTGATCTTACAATTTTCTTCTAGCAAAAGCGGACTAAAGTCAGCGACAATGACATGTTCTACATGGTTGGAGGTAGTCCAGGCCAGGAACAGTCGGGCAGTGAGTCCGAAGAAGAAGATTCATATAGCAGCTACGACTCAGAAGAGTATCACCGCATGAGCTACGAAGAACGGCGAAATAAGCGACGTGAAAAGTACGGCAGCAACAGGGACAGAGAACGAGACCGTGACAGGGAGCGAGACCGAAAAGACAAGAAAGCTCGCGAAGAGAAAGAAGTCTGCTTGAGATTTGCTGAGTACGGTCACTGCCCAGATGTAAGTTTTAATGGTATTCATTCCATTTCAATTGTAAATAACATATTTTCCAACATTTCAGGACGACTGCCCACGTTCGCACGACGTTCGACAGCCCAAAAAAATGGAATTGTGTAAATTCTGGCTGATGGAGTGCTGTGCCAAAAAGGACAAGTGTTCTTACATGCATGGCGACTTCCCCTGCAAATTCTACTACTTAGGCTTGAAGTGCGCGAACAAGGAGTGCAAGTTCACGCATGGCAAACCGTTGAACGACAATTTGAAGCAGGTGTTGTTGAAGCATTTAGACACCGCGCCGAAGGAGATTCTTGGTGACTTCCCGAGAATCGGACGAGAAAACGCGACCAAGATGATGGCGCAAACTCACGTCAAGTTGTGCCAGGAATTTAATGTTGCTTTACCGGAGAGTGAGAAAGAAAAACCGGCAAAGATTCCGTCACTGCTAGACATGAATTTGAAACCCCCGAACTTCAAAAACGACAAGAAAGCTAATAAAATCAGCTCGCGCTGGTTGCAAAATGAGTCGAAATCGTCGCCGTCAAGGGACTCGCCTCAAAGCAGCACTACAGATCCACCGCCGGGTCCTGGTGACGTCATTCTTGCCGACCTGAACGGAATTCTCAGTCAAAAGCAGGTGGAAAGCATGGCAGCTATTGGAGTGACGACTGTTAATCATATCAATAATTTGACAGTTGCTCAACTGAACGAGTTGGGTCTGAGCTTAGCGACAATTGGAGAGATCCAAGCTTCAGCTATGAACATGGGCAGCACCAGCGGAAAGGAAGAAAGGGTCGAAGCTGAGATTAAGGAAAAGAAAGTCGAAGACGTTGACCTTCGAGAACCACCGCCGTCGCTACAGAATCTCGACGTAGATATGCGCGTGATCCCATCAGCCGATGACCCACCATCTGCGAAGTCGCCGGACACGATCATGTCACCCAATCAGTCTGACGCTGATGATCAATATAAGAAGCCCGAAGCACCCCAGCGTCCCAGCACAAGCAGCAACGTTATCATGAGCCCACCGAGTGGCCTCGACTACTCACAGTACTTGAAAGACTCGAACATCAGTAATGACGAAGAAGTCGAAGACGAGCCGGGATTAAGTATCGATGAGACGTATTGCACGAGTGATTACGAACAGGAAGACAAAAAAGACTCTCAATCAGAAGACGATCATCAGAGTCAAGACGAAGCACAGCCAAAGTTCGAACTGCCACTGCTTCCGCCGTCGTTTGACACCACCAACTTCCTCAAATCCACCACGAAAATCGACATCAGCTCTTCCGTTTCGCAACTGATGGAAAAAGAGACTCCGAAGACACCAAATGAATCTCCGTCGCCATCTCGCGATCCTCGAATGCGTGATCCTAGAATGAAAGCGTCACCAGTAGCATCCGAGTCAGCGAAGGAATCGCCGAAAGCTACAGAAATTGCATCACCAACCTACCGAGATCCCCGACAAGCTAAACCGATTGACGCACCGCGTCGGACCTCCATCTACGAGATAGAATCGCCCTCGGAAGACGAAGATCTCATCACCAAGATCGACCGCGATAAGGATATGCGACTGCCGTTCCTTCGAGACTCCGAGAACGGTGATATTGATCTGCGATTCCCATTCACGCCAATGTCGAACTACGTACCAGCAACGGAAATCGAAGCATCGTATGGAACTCACATCTTCGATAAGTACGAAGTTCATATTGTGGAGATTCCTAAGCCCGATTACTCTGACATCAAGCGAACTTTCCGCCAGAACGAGAACACGCAAGACCCGCGCTTGAAGAAGCTTTGCGGTCTTCTCGAGGACTCATCGACTTCAACATCAAAGGCCGGATTGCCAAACATTCTTCCAGCAGACCCGCGTAAACGTAAACTCGAAAAGGAAGAACCAGTCGCGCCGAAAAAACTTCAAATTTCGGTGATTCTTCAGAAGTCCAAGCACTACAACGAGCTCAGCTCAAGTCAAAAAATGGTTGTGAATGAAGTCCTTGCCGAGCTGTCAAAGCAGCTGAAACTCTTCCACGCAGATCCATCGCCAAACAAAATATTCGACTCGAGCTTCGTTACGCAACGGCCGAAGTTGCAACAAATTCTGATCGGACTCAACGTGTTTGTCAACGCCAACGGAGAATTCGAAGAGATTAAAGAGATGCCGATGGTGACAATGCCAAACATTCACCAGCTGCCACCTCCAATTAATCCCAACCTGCCTCCGCCGAGCTTATTGTCACTCAATCAGCCACCGCCAGCTTTTCTCGGCGCCAACATGCGACCACCACTGCTTGGCTTAGCACCGAACATGCCGTTCGCGAACTTTGATCCACAGGATGTCGCGCACATGAACTTCCCACCAATGAACCAAGGTGGCATGCCATTTGGCGGTGAACAATTCAATAGAGACTTTGGAAGGAATCATAACAGAAGAGATCAAAGACAGCAAAATTCAGGCTTCCGCAATAACAACAATAATAATCGTAACAACAATTATTCGCGACACAGACGAAACTAAAGGTGCACAAGTTTCATCCCAAGTGTTAGTGATTATAAACACTGTCTGTCAATCGGAACTAAAATGTCATTGAATTATTATCATATAAGATGAAAAAATAAAAGATTTTAATTATGAATTTTGAGCTTTTGGTTGGGGTGGTTTTGGGTACTTATTAGGATTAAATATAAAGCAAAAAAGATTGCAAAATTAGATGAACGTGATCATTCAAAAACATTGCAAGGAATTTAACGTTAAATTTGAACTCAAAGGACAACATGTATCATCATATATCCTTAACCCGGATCAGAGAACATTAATCCTAACCCCGATATATGTTGCGGACATTCAGACACCATTTGTTGTGTCAATGTTATTGCGAGGGGAGACTCGAGACTCGAAAAAGTAAAGAACATCGTCTCCCGATAGTTTATATAAATTTAATTGCTTTGCGTTGTTTTATCGGCTTCAAACTTATGAATTCGAAATATTGATGTGCGAGTGAAGGTGAGAACGATTGGGTGTTGTCAGTGCGAGGTCAAATTTGAGAGATAAAAGCCAGCAGAATCGAAAGTGATTCATTCTTGTGAAAAAAAAAGAATTTTCTTGCAAAGGGGGAAAATTCGTCGAATTGAGAACAATTTTCGTTGATTTGTGCGCGATGAAGTGGAACAAAAGCGGGCCTAAGACAATGATTCCAAAATGAAAGACATGAAGCATGCACAGGCGATGCTACAGCAGCACCGGAACGAGCCAGCCAGAGTCGGGAAAATTTATTTATAGAACGCAAAGAAGATGAAAACTTATTGGTTAATCGCTTAGGAACGAAATTTCGCTGCTTTTCCCCGCCGTGCGCGACAGAATGTATGGAAATTAAAGTTTATTTAAGTGCGCGACGAGTTGTTTGTTTAAACTAATTTGTGACCTTAAACAACGCTCATCTCGAGCCGCCCGTTGCATTCCTCAATAAAAATTGCACCTCTCGGTGTGCCAATTTACTTCTCGTACATATGACCTGCGGACTGAAATAATTCATTTTCATCTCGCCATAAATCCGCCTCATAAATCTTCTTTGTTCGATCTCGTTGCAGTGCTTTTTAGGTCCATCGAAGAAGTAGAAGAAATGGATAACACGATAGTGCAAGCGGAGTTCCCGTTTAAGGGCTCCAACAACGACGAGCTGTGCTTCAAGAAAGGCGATTTGATAGTGCTGACCAATCGCGACGACGGAGGCTGGTGAGTAGCACGTGCGAAGACAACCCAGTAATCATTGTAATTCAATGTTTGTTGCCGTAGGTGGGAAGGAACAGCAGTCGAGACGGGCAAGACTGGCTGGTTCCCGTCGAATTATGTGGCAGAATACAAGGCGCCTGCACCGCCCACGGAGACAATCAGAACACCGGAAGAAATTCAAGCGTTCCGATCGGTTGTGTTCACGGATCTGCTGGAGAGCGAGAAGGCGCACTGTGCAGAAATGCGTGGTTTACTTGAGAATTTTTTGGAGCCGTTAGAAACCAGTCAAATGTAAGTTGCGCTTGTGATTATACTAAGAAACTAGTTGACATTCAATTTTCATTGCAGTTTAACGTCCGATGAGTACGCGCAGCTGATGTGCAATTTCGTAGAAGTGGTGGCATTGCACGAAGAACTGCTCAAGGATCTCGAAGAGTGCAATGACCGGATCGGTAAACTGTTCCTAAGCAAAGCACCAGTGATGAAGCGAGTTCATCACACGTATTGCGTGATGCACCCCAGAGCCATAGTCATCGTCGACAAGCACAAAGAAAATTTGAACGGTTACATGGAGAAACAAGGTGCTGCCAAGCCGGGAATTCTCGTGCTGACCACTGGTCTCAGCAAGTGTTTCCGACGACTCAACAAATACTCGGCGATTCTGCAGGAGACAGAACGCCACATGGAAAGCGGCCATGCGGACCGAGGTGACACGCAGAGAAGCATCGCAGTGTTCAAGGAGATCGCAGCGTCAAGTTCAGCCATAAGAAGACAAAAGGAACTCGAGCTGCAGATTCTCACCGGGCCGATACGCGGTTGGGAAGGCGAAGCACTGTCGACGATGGGTGAAATCATCCACATGGGCTCGGTGGCGGTTGGGAAGGAGGTGAGTGACGAAAACAGCTCACGCTTGAGCTAAAATTGATTTCCTTTGTTCGTAGCACCAAGACCGTTACTTCATTTTACTGCATCAGAACCTGTTGATTCTCAGCGTGAGTCAGCGAATGTCTGCGTTTAAGTTCGAAGGCAATATTCCGATAACCGGCATCAGTGCACATCGACTTGCCGACACGGAGACCATCAAAAACGCTTTCGAGATTCACGGACCGCTTATCGAAAAGATTCTTGCTGTGTGCCAATCGCCAGTCGAAGCTAATAAATGGGTGGAACTGCTGGGCAAGAACAGCAATGGCGGCATCGAAATCAAAAGGAACACCAGCTTTACGTCCAGTGCACACCTTCAGCCAAGCGTAAGTCAAACAATTCAAATTTTGTTTATCACAAAATCCCAGCGCGTTCAGATCACTCATTCATCCCTCAAGAAAAACTTTTCCAAAAAATTCTCTTTTGATTCCAATTGATTATCCCACCCAGAAGAAGAATCTACTCGATTCTCGCGGTTATTGCATCAACTCGAAGATTTCCTTCGAGCTTGATTACGACTTTAAGCCGACATTGCCTTCCAAATATTACCCGTCGGCCGCGCCTTATGCGTCACTTACCGAGTACCTGCGAGAACTTATCCAAGACAAAATTCTGACACGATTCATTGTGAAAGCGCTGCTGTATCCGGAGTTCTTTCGTGATATTGACACCACCGAGGTGAAATTGAGAAAGCGTCACAAGACCTTCGTTCGGATGTACCGACGTGGATCTTCCAGCTCGTCTTCGTGCGAATCTGAGACCAGCAGTGAAAGGCTGGAACGGCAGAACGCCATTGAGTACAACACATCCGAGGGTGATTCGCCTGTGTACAGCAACATCAAGTACAGAACTGAAAAGACAGACTCTTGGGATGGGACTGTGTATGAAAGCTTCATAGATCATGGAGAGGACGCAGGAGCAGTTTGCTATCAGCGTCTGCATGATTCTGTCAGCAGTTTCTGTTTCATTACGGAATGTGATTCTCCGACGCGCGAGTCGTTCATGATTGGCTCGACGCCAGTTCGGTATGTTGACAACAAAAGACACGACTTCGACGACAACATGCTGCACTTGACCACTGCCAAAATCACTCTCCTTGACATCAAGCAGAAGTCGGAGCAGTCGCAGACGTCAAGCTTTGATCACAAACTCGATGGCGGGGGTGGGTGGAAGAACATGGCCTGTGAAGATCTGTTGAACATTGACGAATCTATGAAAGACCAAGACGGGGACAAGGAAAAGCCGCTGCAGGAGAAGCACCACAGCATGCCGGTTCAGTTTGTCGGAAATAGATTCAATGTGTCTTCGATGACTGAAATTTATATTCCATCGTGCAAAAGTCAGAACGACACGGCGAAGAATGTCTTGGGAACACCTTGCAACAGCTTCGAAGAAGAAGAAGCACATTCCACTACGGTTCAGATTCGAGATCGCGGGGAAATGACGGTTGATGCGCCCGACCAACTCACCGCCGAGATCATGTACAATCAGGGAAGGTTCACGGAACTATCGACACGAGAACCGTCGCCGAGTGATGAAAGAATGTCAATTGATAAAGGTAATTCTTTCATCCAGCCCCATCCCGAACCGGAGACGTCGTTCGCTAATAAAAGACTTGATTCAAAATTCATGCCACCAGCGACAATTTACTCAAGTGACTCGGATTCGGGCATGGCCGGCAGTTACACGCTTTCACCGTCGGACCAGTTTGGATACCATCGATCTTTTATTAACCACAAATTTTACCCGCGTGGGACACCTTCATCAATTGACTTCTACCCACCACCAACGGTAAATCAAGATTTCAGTGATCAGAGGACACCGTTGAACCAGCAAAGTGAATCAATCGAGGGCGAGAACCGCAGCAAGGTCGTGATAAACTTTGAAAGCGGCGTCAAAAGCCTGTCGACCGACGACAACGTCTTCATTTCCGGGATGTACGCGCATTGGTGGAAGAAGGAAAAGTTACCGCTCGAAATGATCGAGTCGCTTGCGCAGCTGTGCGAAGGCGATAGTGATAGTCAGGAGAGAGGTTCAGGCAAGAAACCGCTTAAAAACCACTTTAATGATGTTGCACTTTCGTGTCATATGCAAAATTCAATAATTTATCATTCTTTTGACGATGTGTGAAGATGAATTTGCCATTTTTCTCATCCAATCTCTGGTATGGCTTGTGTTGGGTGGGTTGGTTGTGAAGTTGTAATTTCTGACTTGGTTAGTTCGATCAAAATACAGTTTCAAGCTTTTTCTGGCTGCATGCTTAGGTTGCCACGTCGGTACGTTGTAACCTAGGTTTCTAGCCGTGCTTAAATACAACCTAGGTTAAACAAAATCGAAATCAACCAAAATCGTCAAACCTAGGTTCAATACCAGAACCAATCCACCGCCACAAACGGTCAGATTTGTCTCCATACCTCCAAAGTCACTAAGAATGAAATTTATATTTTAACTTTGTACAGTAAATTTTGATTTTGACGCATTCATCGAATGTTTTTTGAGACAACGTTACTTTAACCACACCATCCATGTATATTTTCAGTGACATCATCATTGATTGTTGATTTTTAACTGCTGTTTTGTTTTGCCTGAGCCTCAATTTCCTGATCGCGCGATTTTGACAAGACCAAATAATGCTTTTTCTAGCTTACGAAGTTTTCTTTTTTTTAAAAGTTAACCAATGAGTGATTTAGAACAAGTTTTTTAGTTGCACGACAAATTTTAAATTTATCTTCCCTTCTACAGATGTCACCTCCGCCACATCTCGGCACCAGTCATCCAACACGCAGCAATTCTTCTTCCATGCAACAAATAAGCCAGCACAAGCGAAGTCTCTCGTTCAATCACCACCTCAGCTACAATCAGGTCCAGTCGATGCATCCACATCCACAACAACAAGCCTTTATGAAACCAAGCTCAACGCCCCAGCATCAATTGCTGTCACAGCGAAAAGAAATTGCCCCCATAAGTCCAAGCATAAAAAGCGCTCAAACGAAAAGTAAGCAAATTCACGCCGATATGAACTTTAAGCTAACATTGACCGTCGTCTTAGGTAACTGGAGTATCACAAACCTTCGCCCGCCGAACCCATTACGTCCATGTTTCACATACGCATCAAATAGTCAATCAAACTCGCAGCTAAAGTACGAGTTATCAACGAAAAAGGCTCAGCCCACGTATGAAGAAGACGCCCTGGTCTTGCGAGTCATTGAAGCGTACTCAATCGCTTTTCAAAACACATCGAGGAACACAATTCATTCGGGTGAGTCGATGTTTTCATGTTTTTGCGACATTTTCATCATCATTATTTTTGCTTCCCTCATAAAATCATCGAATCATTCTAATTATCATCTTAGTTTTAAGTTTTCTCATATATTTTGGGGTGACCATCAATGATGTGATTAAAAAATGCTTCATTTAAGATGGAAACTCCAAATCATTCATTGTGTTTCATCATTGCAGGAGGTTTTTGTGGATTTTTTTTTGAAAAATAATTGAAATTCTTAAAAGAATACACGAATTCTTCTTAGGGTTGTCCATAAATGATGTCACTGGTGTCTTCAACCTAAGAAAGAGGACTTTTCAGTTTAGTTCTAAGCTTCAAATACGATTTAAATGTTTAAGCATCACCCTTGACATCATTTATGAATCAACCCCTACATTCTCTCGTGTGACTAAAACCGTGACTAAAATCCAAACGATAACAGATTTGTGATAATTTATTCCATTGGCCTTTCCGAAGCGACAAATTTTTGTATTTTTGCGCGAATCAAAGAGATTTTTCCCAAGTTTTGTGTTCCGTTCCGTCTTGAGATCCTGAAACCTAGCCTAAAAATGCTTAGCTAGGCAGTAATAATTGGCCCTCAAATTGGCAGTAATAAGAATAAGCGCCGGCAGTGTTGTTCACTTTCACACTGCGAATGTTTTTCATGACCGTCAAAAGTAATTTTGAAATCTTTATGCATTTGCACAGCCTTGCAACCATTTACGCCTTGTCTTCCGATCCGGGGCGGAAAATTGCAATCGTCAAAGCATTTTTCATCGTCAAATCCCCAACTGCCCTACATTTGCTCGTCGCTATCGACCTACAATAACCAACACCACCAGCATGCCAACTGCAGCTCGCCGAGTGTCAACTCGTCAGTGGTGTGGCGCGAAGCGTGTCCAAACAATATCACGTTGTATGCCTCGTCCATATCGTCGCTGAGTTCGTCGCCTTACAAATCCCGCTACTCGATGGGAAAACATGAGTTTCGGGCAGCTTCGGAAGAACGACCGCCGACGTACAAGGCTCAGCCGGCTGTTGACAATAACACGAGATTTTGCGGGAATCTCAAGAAACTCTCGTCTAACTACGATAATAACACGAGTTCGGGTCCGAGCTCACCCCTAATTACACGCAAGAGCGGACCACACAAGTTCTGGGGTAAATCGCAGTCGCCGTCACCCCAGCAGACGAAACAAAAGCAATTCAACACGATTGCCGCACACAGTCGCGAAACCTCGCCGTTTCTCTACGACCGACGATTGAACAAGTCTTTCGAGACAGCGAACGGCATGCTGGACGAGAACGTCAAGTGTCAAAACGAGAAGGGAATGAAAAACACGATTTTCCGTCGGTCGTCGACACCGCAGCTCCACAGCCTTTATTACGACGGCAATGCAAGGGATTCTGTGACATCGACATGGTGTTGCGGCAATTTTGTTCTCAAGCAATGGAAAAAGATGAACCAACACTACTGATTTAAGTTCATTTTCTTGTTTTTTATCGACCCTCATTGTTACGTGTTCGGGTCAAACGAAACTTTTTCGTCGCTATTTGCCAATTGATGTTTTATGCACACCATTTAAATTTTCTTTAATCTTTGACAAAACGATTGTGCCATAAGTTTATCAAATCTGTTCAGAACGATTGTCCAATGGAAGTTGAGGGTGCCCAGGGATGTGAAAAGCAGGTGATTGTGTGCAAAATGTGTTTGCACGAAAGAACTTGAACAGTTGTAAGACACATTTTGACAGCACAAACATTCATTACAGTTTGTCCAAGGGTGTAAAGTTAGTGTTTAAAACATACTCTAAACGTTTTGCAAGTTAAATAAAACGAAGACGAGAAGGAAGGTGGTGATGTGAAGAAGTGACGATGAAAAGATTAAGTGTAGACAGCGGTGTAGATTTGAGCTGAGAGTATTTTGGGGTGGAAAATCTCGCCCACCCACATCAGAACGAGCTTATGTTTTGTTCCTTAATCAGACGCTTCAAGTTGATTCGGTAGCAGAGTAGAAGGGACATTTGCACTTTTTCAAGTGGATCAGATATTGGCGTGGGTGTGGATTGCAGGAACGTAGGTCTGAATTTGAACGGATCCCTTTGACTTGAAAGTCTAACCGAATTGGATAATAATTGAAAGAAACTGTGATATGTATCGTAGATGGGACATAGTTTCGTCGCTTGTAGGCCTTGTTTTCTATTCATCCTCGTTCTTATCAATGTCTTATGTACTCATGTGTTATCGTGACAAGAGAATCGAAGAAAGGGGCAGAATTTTATTCGTGATTGACGAAAAACAATTTTGATATGGAAACTTTTAGTCTAAAGCTAGTCATTTTTAAGAGAACAATAAAATGTTGAATGGAAACTCAGACTGTAACCGATTTGCTAACCAACTAAAATCGAACGAAGCAAAAATAAACGAAACTATTTCGATGACTTTGGTGCTGCGTGTGAATTGATTTGATGATTGGCTGAGGAAAGAAAAATGAAATAAACGAAGCAAAAACTTGAAATAAAATTTTGATTGAAGGTTGAAGACTCGAAGATCACATGAACGTTTCGTTTCAGTGGATGCCGAAGACGGAACGACTCCAACACTGCGCCAGCTGTTTCAGGCCATGCGCCAGATTCAGTTCGACATTCAGGACATTAAGTCGCAGCTGAGTCAGGAGAAGACGCTTCGTGGCGATTTACAGCGACTCGTGATGAGTCACATCGAGAAGTGCGGCTCCGGCTCGTGCTGATCAGGCGCAAACAATTATTTACAAAAATAATCAACTAAAAGTATTTTCTGAGGCATCACAATTTTGTTTTCGTCTTTCTAAGATTTAAGGCTCATGGAGCGCAGCAATCGACGGAAGATTTTCTATTCTTACAACGAAGTTTTATAACAAGATTAACTATTTTCCGACCTAACTTTACTTTACAAGCCCAACTTTTCATTGTTTTTCCGCTAGATTACAGTGAACGATTATCAAAGATTTTTTATAAAGACAATTTTAACATTAAACAAGAAAACGTTCAAATATATTTATTCCTTTGAAAATGTGTAGCAAAATGTTTTTGGCATCTTTGGGGCTGTGCACAGCTGTGCAGGTTTGATTTTGAGTGAGTTTTGATTACAAAAAGACTTCCGCAGCTGATTTCCCGCATTGAAGGTGTACAAAGCAGCTTTAAAACATAACTTGTCACTCAATTATTTCATTCTTTTTTGTGAGCTTTCAGTTATAAAAACTGACTTCAGGACCGTAGTTTTCAAAATTTTCTTACGAATCTAAAGCATTCTGATTTTAATAAACAGTTGAAAATCTTAGAAAACTTCAGGAAAGTTCGAGAAGCACTGCCTCTGTCTAAAAATAAAAGGCTTAATAACAAACATAAAAAAGAGACGCGATTTGAGAGAAATCTTTCAGTTTTCCACTGAACGTCGAAGAATATTGAAGCGGATTTAAGATTTTTTTAACAAAAATTGATTAAAATATGAGTTCACCTGCAATTAAGGCGTCAACAACCAGTGAAACACAACACGACGGCGATGTCACAAGCATTGTTCTCCACAACGATCACTTATACAGTGCAGGGGCTGACGGCAAAGTCAAAGTAGCTTTTGTTCAATCCACTTTTGAGGTGAAATTATTTCAACAGTAAAATGCTTTGTGATTGTCTAGATTTGGGACTTGGACTTCAACTTGAAACGGGAAGTGGTCGTTCATGAAGCGCAAGCATATATTTATTCGATTGTTGTTGACCAAAAGGGCAGAATGTACACTTCAAGGTAATATTCACAGGAAATTGAAATCAAATCAGTGCCAAACAAAATTTCTTTCTGGAAATAAATGAATTTTATTTTTAGTTGCGATGGAACCATCAAGTGTGTCGCTAATCCACTCACATCTGATGAACACTCCGTGATTTTGGAGCACGAAAACGAAGTTGAAGCGATTTTTATAGACGAGAACTCACAGTTCTATTGCGGTGAGCGTAAGATTAGCAAAAAGTTGAACTGCAATCAATGAAAATATTTTTAGGCGACAGTAAAGGCGGCGTGACATGTTTCGAGAACGGCAAGTTCAAGTACACGATCAACATCGTCGAAAACGTCAAAAGCTTGTACATCGAAAAAGCACTTGTCTACACAATTCTAAACAACGATCTTTCGGTGCACGAAGTCAAGGAAAACGGAAAATATTACATGAAGGTCAGCATCCCAGGAAGGTTTCCGGTGACACTTTTTGGAGATAAAACTGATGGACGGTCAAAATACTTGGCGATCTTGACCAGAGATGGCCGCGGCATAACCATCGTCAAGAATGGACTTGACGAAAAGTTTCAAACTCACACAGTGAAGGAAAACCTGCACGAAATGATTGTCAATGCTTTGAACGGGCGCGGTGACGTTCTTTTCTCGTGCGACTATGCTGGACGGGTCATGAAGTCACAAGTTGAAGGAAACAGTTTGAATGAAATTGCAAACATCACTACCGGTGCCGGTTGTGCCAACTGCATCGCTGTTAAAGATGAAAATCTGATTTTTGTTGGCAATGGCGATGGATCAATCAAGAAGATTGCCTTTTGAAACTTGAATAAAATAAAAGTTTCAAGGAAATATTTGTTTATTGACAACTCGTGGTCGATTTAGTGAACAAAGGAACGACGATGTCGAACGTTGTTTCCGGATGTTCACAGTTGTAAATCTCCAACAAGCAGTTGTTAGCAAACTCCATCCAGAGTTCTTCACCAATTACTTTCGCGCAAATCGGCCGGTTGATGAGAAGACATGCATTATTGCAAGATTGCGCGTTAGCAGTCATCGTCAAAGCAAGAAAAATTGAACAAACTGAACAGAAAATAAAATTGAACTTTTAAAACAATGATAAAATCACCTGCAGCAAACTTCATTTCTGAGCGACAAATGAAAATCTGGTTTATTTAATTCGATTTCTTATCGGTCGATCAGTTTTAATTGAAAATTGATTTATCACGCTCGAAATCGATGACTTTTTGAACGGTTTCCAATTTTGTCAAGTTTTTGGTAGTGTTCGGTAGTAGTAAGTTGTGAAAAACTGTCTGTTACTGAAACAGAATGTTCGTTATAATTTTTTTATTAAGAACTTTATTTTCCAATAAGCTATCACAATTTTTGATTATTCTGAGTGTATCAGAGTTCATCAGTAGTGACCAGTGAATCTTTGCTGGTAGTCAAGCCAAACTTGAAGTCTTGGCATTTCTTCGTGTTTCTCAACAATCAGGTCACGTCCAATGTTCATATATTCTGCATTGGTGGATGTGTATGGCGGCCACAACGTTTGAATCAGCTCATCCTGAATTGGAGTTGGATTTCTTGAATAATTTTTACACAATTAGATCACAATTGAAATACTTTTATCGCTTAGACTCACCCAAACTTGGCGAAATTAGTTAAAAGCCTGACAAATCGTCTTCGAACAGTCGCTGCGTGATCAGTTGGCCACATTGGAATCGGTATGCTAGTATCGAAGGTATAAAATAGATCGTCAGCGTGGCAGACACCATCGTAGCCACGCACCAGAAGCAGCGTTTTGATGAAGTTCAGTCGGCCAACGAAGCTGAACGTGTACTTGTATATCGGCGAACTTGAATTCTGTTCCAAGAGTTTTAGGAAACGTTGCGTTTGGAATTTAAATTGCGCATCCGTGTGAAAGTCAGCGAACTCGCCAACATTTTTCGAAGTCAAGTTTTTTCCACCGAAATACATGTTTTTAAAGGTCGTCGCCACTTCGAGTGCTTCTGATGAGTTGAGTGCAAGGTTGTAAGATATAGGCAATAAGAAGTCTGGGTTTCTGTTGTATCCTTCGAACACGCCTGGCATAATCTGTGCGGGTCTGATCATCAGCAAGCCTTCTTTGCTAACATCACCAGCGATGAGTGGAACTTTGTTAAATTTTCCGGCTCTCATCAGCTTGTCTGGGTCATCCTGCAAAAATTTTGGTTCCGTCGAGTCGACGGGTTCAATGCAAGCTGAGAACTCAAACGGCCGAAGTCCAAGTGGTTCTTGTTGATCTAAGAAACCTTTTTGAGTTCTTACAATGTGTTTGAAGTCAGCCCTTCTCAACTGGTCCATTAAGCTTTCAGTCGAGTTGAATTGCAATCCCATTCGTCGTCCAAGCTCTTCTGCGCCAGCTTTTTGATTTTTTTGCATGATGAACGGCGTGAACGCATTTCCACTCATCATGATGCCACGGTGGAACAAACCCTTTGCCATCTCAGACAAGAGAAGCATGTGGATCGATCCAGAACCTGCACTTTGACCAAATACAGTTACACTATTCGGGTTACCTCCAAACGCAGCGATATTGTTTTTGACCCAACTCAGAGCCATCACCATGTCTTTAAGCCCGTAATTTCCCTGAGCGTGTTTGTCACCGGTGCTCAAGAATCCAAGCGCTGACAGTCGATAGTTCAGAGTGACTACAATCACGTTTTCTCTTAGAAGATAATCAGGGCCGTACATAAGTGTTCCACCGTCACCGAAAATGTAAGCACCGCCGTATATCCAAAACATCACAGGCAATTTTCCATCTAGATTCGGCGTGTACACATTTAAAAACAAACAATCTTCGTCACCACTCGCGCCTATGCCATATAACCCGCTATTTGGACAGATGTTGCCATGCCGTGATGCGTCTCTAATGCCAGACCATGGTCTGCTTGGCACTGGGTTTCTGAAGCGTAAGTTCCCGACCGGTGGTTCCGCGTAAGGAATCCCAAGGAACCAGAAATTTCTGCGGAACAGCCCATCGTTCACTCTTGTGCCTTCAATTTTTCCATTCGAAGTGGTTACAAATGGTCGGCTCTAGAAATGTTCCGTCAAATTTAAAACAGATTGCAAAAAAAGTCTATATTTACCTGGCCAGCAACATTTGCCAAAGCCAAAATGATCAGAAACCAGATCATTTCTATTCTGAATCTCATTAGACTAGTTAATGTGTTTTGACTCAATGTAGAACTCATTGTGAATCTATCAAGCGACAATCCAACTTGTTATATATGTTAACTTAATCTTTATCTTTGTGTATTCGTTGCACTGATATAGTATCTCAGACTTGTTAAATGGTCTATGAATTGCCATCTTTGTTACATTAGAGCTGACTATGTTCTCATTTTACTCACCTTTGTTATTATTTCACTTTCAGTTCAACGTTCTTATCAGTTAACTGATAAAATACACCTCACAACAGCAGTCTGGCAGCAAAACAAAATATAACTTTGTTGAAGTCTGTTCGGAACAGTTGTGAAATCGGGACATTCACAAAAATTTAATATGCAAATAAAAGTCGGGTTTTTAATGATATTATAAATGTTTCTAGTTCAAAACCAAATTCACAACAAGAAGCAGCATTGAAATATAATTATCTACCGAGTTGGTAAACGCCAAAGCAGGCTTTGATTTTTATCTCATTTTACATGGTAGAATTAAAAACAAAGACAGCATTGACTTTTCCAATCACAGCATCCATTGCTTGGACATAAAGCTTGAAGTGATATGGGCCACGAACTTTCTAATTGTATACCGAGAATACGTTAGATTTTTTTTGAATTTGAATGAAGCTTGGCGAGGGGTATGAAAATCGGAAGAAGGCTTGAATTGAAGGCTGAACGAAATCCGAATTTATCGTAATAGACGCCGATTTCTTCACACTGGGCCTTCCGCTTCCAAGTTGAGCCCCCTGCGGTGGTATGCAAGAATGAAAACCTG
>JPYR01000003.1:208256-236224 GCA_000775305.1 Belgica antarctica
TTCAGTGAGTTTTTAATAATTCCCAACGGCCATTGGTGTACAATTAGAAAGTTCGTGGCTCATATCTCTTTAGAAGTTAGCCTTTTGAGATAACGAGAGCGGTTTCCGAACAAATGAAGAAAACTTTGACTATATGCTACTGAAGACGTTTGTCTCTGCAGCAAGTCTTTAGATTTGAGTCAAATCATTTGACGATGTATTTGCGCAATTATAATCACTAACGCTGGGTGCTCAACTAGGTAGCGTTTTCGCGCGACAATTTGATTTGAATTTGAATTTGCTAGTTCACGGCCGTCTGTCTTTAGCCTACCATAAAATTGTAAATTTCGGGCGGACAACGATTTTGGTACTGTGTCCCGAGAAATTTCTGTTTAAAAAAAGTCAAATCAGTCACATTTTCTAAAATCCTGAAAGTTACCAAAAATTATTCTTGAATTATTCAAGCGAATGTTTTTCAAGTTTGTGAAGTTCTTAACAGTTTAAATTAAAACAACTTAGTATAAATCGACATTTTAGATGTTTCAGCGGCAATTGGTGATGTTTCCGCAACTCAAGTCTTCGAGGTAAGCGTTAAATTTAAGGTAATTTCGTCGAATGTCGTTTGGTTTTCGTTTTTTGAGTTCGCAAAATAATATCCGAAAACTCTAATTTTCGGATTCAAATTTCGAAAACATCGAAAAATCCGTAAAACCCTATCTGGCCCACAAATAACGCTAATCTTGGGTTTGGTAGCCAAATGAAGTGTTATTATTGTTTTCTAATGCTTATTGTCGAAAAGTTCAAATTTCCAAGAATTGAGATCTCTTGTTAATTGTCGAAGTGATTACACTTTATGATCTTTTTTATCTTGTATACATGGAAAATCTAATGTAAACAAATTCTAACATTATGAAGTTTCAACTCTAACCAGAACCTCCGTTTCCTTTGAAAAACACAAGAAGTCTTGCTTTATAACAGTTTTATTACTTTTCGAATAACACTACGATCCATTTTACATTTAGTTTTCTGTTAAGATAAGTTCTTACAATAAAGATTTGGTTGATTTGTTGAACAATTTGCCAATTTGGATAACTTATACAATTTCACTATATAATTTTGATCAAAAAGCTTATTTTCTCAAATAAAGAAAACAAGAAATATCAATCTGAACATTTCCTGTATCAAAAGTTGCCACGTAGTTTCCATGATTGGGTTTATTCTTAAGATTGCGATGGAAGAATTTTCAAAAACAATTAATTTGTTCTAGCTTATTTATCAAAAACTCAGAAGCTCTAACGGGGAAAGACGTCATTTTGTGATTCAAACCTCCGCATTTGGTTTTACACGTCAGTCCTTGTCATATCTTGTCAAATTAAACTTCTAACCTCAATGTCAAGCGCTTTCGCTAAAAATCGTGAAATTTCTAAAACATCAGCATCGCTTCTACTTTGATTTCCTTGGAGATTTGAAGTTTTTACAAACACGTTTCATTCCGAAATGAATTATGCAAATCTTTTAAATCTTGAACGGGTGAATCAAAAATGATTCATCCCAGTACAATCTACTGTAAATAAATCCTATGAATTAATTTGAACTTAAACTTCTATTGTGCGTATGGTATTCTGTCTTGTCTGGAGTGGCTTGTTCACTGTTTCTTGAAGGGGTGACATTAAATTTCATTCTACTTGCTATCGATTACATGTTCAAATACAATTTTCACGATTTAAAGCTGATACTTTTCTCCTATTTGAATAAAACTGGATAATGTTGTATTGTACTCTGTTTTTTTATAGATTTACAAGCTGATTTTACTAGAGATTACAAATATACAAAGTCAATGGCGCTCTTTCGGTTTTCACTGTCGAAGTTCTCCTAGAGATGAGACACCATTAGACTCGAATGCTATTTTGACGATGAGAACCCGGAAGGTTCACCGCAGGTGCCTGTTGCTGTGTCAGTTGGTCCCTCGACGCTGCAAACCGAGTCTTCAGGAGTTCTGGAAGGTTCCGCTTCGGTGATTTCCACCTCGTGACTTGGGGGTGGGCGATTGCGATGTTTGGAGCTCAATGCCTAGAAAATGAAAGAAATGCGAACGGTTTCCGTTTTATTAATGAAGGTAGAAAGTTTAGGGCACACGTATGATTTGAGTTTAAAACTTTTGTTTTAAAAAAGATTCCTGTTTGATAAAGAAGAGTTGGAGAAACGGGTGTATTGATGGTTCGTCGCTGTTGGTTTGAGTGGTCGTAAAAAGTGTTTAAAGATTCGTGTCGTTGTTGTGTGTCATGGCCAGTGACGCTACAACCTAGTACGATAGGTCTGTAATAGGTTTTGGTGGAATTATCCACGAATTTTTCGTGACATTACGGGCATAACCTCAAAATTAAAGACGACGGTAAAATCTTCGTGATACAACATGGCGTGGATAAATTATTCCTTTTGAAGATTCTAAATGCTATACTGTGCTTTATGGTGCTTTTAAAAAGCTGTCAGTAGTAAATAATAATCACGATTGCACAACGATATAACTTTTTGAGACCAAAAATTTGCCAAAACATGTTGCACTTTTGAAGTGATGTTTTCTTAACTTACGTCAACATTGTCACAAAACGATCTAGCCAGTCTTAAAGCTAGATTTATTCTTATTTATGCCTCTATGAAGTAATAACCTTGCAATCCTTCTAAAAGCATAGAACCCTTAGGAAGAAATCAAAGCCTTTCAATTCGAGTTTCTGCTGTAAAGGGAAATTTTTCCGACTTCATGGCTAATCGACCTAGGATTCCTTTGAAGTTGCGAAACCTGGGCGAAGTGTTAAGGTTTGACAAAGTAAAAAGTCTTTTAGTGGTTCAAAGAAGGGCATTTCTCGGAAAACAATAGAATTAAAAAAAGAAAGGAACGGTAATTGAGAAAGAATAAGAAAAAATAATCAAAGGAGTGAAAACGAAAATTATTTTGAGTGGGGGGCGAGAGAAAGACTGTAATCTATCAAAGGATGGTGGAAATTACCTTGTCGTGTCTTCCTTTTTTCTACAAGTTTTATAAAATAATTTCATTCAATTCACATTGACATCAAACAATGTTATTTGATCAATTTGAGACAATTTGATTAGCCATCACAACAATCGAATCGTGAAATCATTGTCAATGATGAGAAAGGACGTTTGCAACAGAGAAGGAGAAAATTTTGGTTTGTTATTAAGTTAGTTCATACACATTAGACTAGACTACTACTTCGTGGGATCAATTTTGATTTTCAACATGGTTAATGGGACAGCGGATTGGGGTGCTCGACAATGGGTTGTATCTAGCATGGGGTGGGCAGTTGGGTGATCGAAAGACTGAAGAAATATGTGAAATGGGCAGTTAAAGAACTGTAATTAGACTTGAACAACAAAGTTTACCGGAAATTGCTTACTTAAAATTAAAACGAAGGTGTAAGTTGAGTCATAAGTAGCTTAAATATTATCAAATTAAGAAAACTAGCTGGTTCAGTCGGCTTTGAGTACTAGGACGAAAGAATGTTTTGTACGTTTTCTCATTTTCAGAATGTTGTCTGTCAAAAACTTACTTGTAAAAAATAGAAACATCAAAGTTCTCAATTACACCAAAGGGCCTAGGATTCAACCACAGACTAACTTTCTGTACAAAACTGTAGCTTTTTGCAATTATAACCGTGAAAGCTTTTAAGACAACTTTTCATTCAAGAAACTTTTCAATTAACCTTCGAAGCTACTTATGTTGTTCAACTTTTCATCAACTCAAACACTTACAAAGATAATCAAATCAAAAGTGAAATTAAAGCTTGTGAGTTTCAGCCTATTATTGTGCGATACGACGACGATAATTAAAATAATTGAAATGTAAACAGAATTCTATGATAGAAACGACATTTTCGGTGGCAGATTGAAGCGGGGATTTTGGGGTGGTTTGTTGGCGACACACTTTCAGGAGAATACATGCTTAACTATTGATTTCATCTTGTGTTACCTGAAGGGAGAATCTCCGGTGTGCAACTTTCCTGCCGCCACGTCGCTTCGATATATGCGGATTATCCTGACGCAGTGTTTTATTCTTTAAATATTCTAATTGTGTGTACAGTCTAGAGTTTGATTTGGTGATGATGAAGGAGAAAAGAGAAGTAGAGAAAAAGTTTAAAAGAAGTTTTGAGTGCACCTTGCGCGCTTACCTTTTCAATTCAGCTCGAATTTCTTCCGGACTCATCTCTGATATTGTCAGCTCACCCGACTCCGGGTCGCCTATGCAAATGCCTGCATATCCACTGAGATGGTGGTGGTGAGAGCTTTCGTGTGTACCCTTGAAACCGTAGACAGGTAAACGAAATGAAAGTTCATGGGCAAGAACCACTTGGGTGGGTAGAAGCTGGTTGTTTAGGTAATAGTCAAAGAAGGCAACAACAACAACAAATAAACACATCCAATAGACATCATCAGTTCAAGAGTGAGAGATGAAATGAAAGAAGTGGCATTGAAAATGGTTTATGGTGAACAATTTATCAGGAAAAATGGGGGGATACGCAAAATAAATATTGAGCAGCGTTCATTGCTTGTTTGAAAAGAAAAACGAGAAACATCGAATGGGCTGTTTTAGGGGCTGTGGGAGTGGGGCCGGCAGTGTGGGCGTGCAAATGGTGGAACTGGAGTGTAAATAATGCTGATTTTAAGAGCGTGATGGGGCGATGATCGTTGATGACGTCAGCTAAGCGCTTTCTCAGCGAAAATTAACAAATCTTAAAAGCAGTCCTATCGACACCGCCCAAGACACTCCAAGCTGTCACCGAGAATAATTTCTGTTTGCATAACGAGATTGGGCGGTCTTCAAATTTTTTGTGTCATTTCACTTGTTGGTAACTTATGTATATTTGCCACAGTCACCCCATCTGCCGAGTCTAAGTTTAAAGGTCTTGGAAAGAGAGGTTAGAGATTGCCAGGGGGCAAAACCTGTAGATAAGGGTGAACACTGAGAAAGGATACAGAGATGAACATTCATAAATCCAAAAAAGTCACAATTTATTTGCATAAAGGCAATCAAGATGACGAGAAGGGTGGCTGGGTGGCATTTTATTTGATTAGAGTGGAGTGTATAAAGAGGGTTGACTGTGGGGCGATAAATTATTAGCATAGATTCGGTGGCAATTCAGCGAGAAATCCAAATAAATCCGTGATTTGCGAGTAACTTTTGTTAACGTCCCGCATAAATCATAAAAATTGATGAGCTCTCAACAGAATTGTTTATGGGCAATCATAACAAAAGATCAACCGACAATAATAAATACTTGAGTATGTTAATGGATGTTGGCGGAGGTGCTCGCAACGGAGCCCTATCTACGGTCGGCGGAGAGGAAGGATGAAAATTTAATAAAACTAGGTGAAGAATTATTGCTCAAGAGCGGGGAAGAAACAAGCACGGGACGGAGTCGCTTAATGATAATAATGAATAACGAATCGGAATCATTTCTTACCTGCTTGTGTTGGTAATAAATCTTTGGCAGAAATATGAGAACCATGGTGATTGTG
Source organism: Belgica antarctica (assembly GCA_000775305.1). NCBI lineage: Eukaryota > Metazoa > Arthropoda > Insecta > Diptera > Chironomidae > Belgica > Belgica antarctica. The sequence continues at coordinate 213,768 of JPYR01000003.1, forward strand.
CTTGTGAGTTGTGATCGAATGAATAAAGCTAAAAATAACGTTGTTGGATTCAATTCCGACAAGTACCAGTCTCGTATTATGTAATAGCTGAATGAAACCATGAATTCTATGACGATTGATGCTACGAGAAATTGTCTCTCCTGAAAAAGTTGAGATAAAAAATGTTTTTTGATGATGTGATTTGGAAGTTCAAAGAAAGCAGATTTCAAGGGTTGATTGTGGGTGATGTCGGCTGTGACTGTTGGAGTACAGGCGTGCGACTAATCTTGACAGCGGAAAAGTGTTTGAAAGCTGTTTGTTTCATAGCTGTACTCAAGGACACAATATTTACATAATCTTTTTAGGCAAGCCTTTGAGTCGTTGCAAGCTTTTGCAATTCAAAAGCGTTATCACCAACTTTTATTTCGAAAGCTCTAAAAAACTGACAGAAGCTTTTGTTACGAAAAGTTTTAAGTTAACTTTCAATGATTCATTACAAAAGCTTTCATTTCATTTAAAGGTTTTCAAAATAATTTAAACAATTTTTTTTTCTGATTTCATTTGAAATTTAAAATAACCTTTTAAAATGCTTTAAGATTTAAAAAATTTGAAATTGGTATTAAATCTTGTACAACTCCATGAATCGATTTGAAATCACCCTTTTATCAACCCCAATATTCAACTTACTCTAAATTGAGTGATCGCATTCCGGCTGGCATACGCCAATTGGATTCCGAACGCTAGTATCAGCATTTCGCCGGCTTGAGTAACCTGAAAGGATTTATTCACGTGTAAAATAAGTTTCAATGTCGAGTTGAGACTTTTTGCGGCAGCTCCAAAGTTCAACACAAAATCCCAATCAGTTTCACTCACGTAATCCCACTTTAAAGGTTTGCACATGTTGCTTGTCGTAATGCTTTCCATCTCAACGTTCCATATGAGTTCACTATGCTCTAGATAATCTATACACAAGGCGGTAAATGCAGCTAAATAACACAGAACAGCAACAATCATCGCACACAAATAACGCAGCAAGTCCAAGTCTCGGACAACATATCTGTGGGCCTTTCGTGTGCGAAACTCAACCAAATGACGGTAGAGTTTCAGGACGATGGCGCCGTAACAAATGATGAAGCCAGTTTCTCGAAGCCATGGCTCTATCATACATCGTATCGAGGTGGCCGGTAGGAAGTGCAGGGCAACCTGAAAAGAGCGCCATGGATGAGGAAATGAATAATTAAAATTGTATCGTGCCTACCGCCGAGTACAGAAAGATAATTCCAACAAGAATGGTTTCCAAAATCGTCCACATGCCTGTGGCTATCGTCTGCAAACAGGTTTTTGTTCAGTTGAATATTTCCTGACCACATATGTAGGTGGAACAAACCTTGCATTTCCGTTGGCGAAAGACAATTAACGACAGCACAAAGCAGCAAAAGATGCAGACGCCCAGCACGGCACCGATGCTGGCTCGCAATACGGACTCGGTGAGAATGTCTTCCGGCTCTTCATGACCGAAGGTACAGGCGCCATCCTTATCACACATCGAACATCCGCCCGGACACGCTGCACAACTGTAATTTCCCGCGTCTTTGTCAACTTTATCGCTCGAGAATGCTTGAGTCGCTTCGTTCGGGACGTAATAGCCTTCCTTACACACACACGTGTACTTTGCTCTCGATGCGGGGCTCGTCATTTGAGACGCCGACTCGCTTGGCTCGGCTGGCTCGGCCAAACAAAATGTCGTTTCACGATCGCAACTGGAAATAAATAAATGATATGTTTTGAAAGCTAATAAAACCGATGATGATTCGGGGATGATTCATGAATTTTTGAATTTCTGTAGGGCTGAAAGGAAATTCTGTCACATTTCCATCTTTGATCACATAATTTATAGACCACTTTAAAATTTCTCGAATACAAATTCTTGTTTCCTGATTTTGTTAAAAATTTCAAGCGACAAAACCAACGCACAGCTTCAATTTTATTGAAACAAAGCCAGCTCCGTGGTCTGATAAACAAGCGTAACTGCTGCTTTACAATTTTTATCATGCTGAAGCTTTTAGAAGCAGTCAAAAATTAATTCTCACCTGTGTCGCTTGCCAAAAATCGGCTCTAAAGCATCTATGCATGCATCTGGAATAGGAAACAGAAAATTATTCACAAGATTCTTTTACAGATTGGTGTCTGAATACCTTGATCAGCTGCTATAAATGACGAAGCAACAGTTCTGAAAAGCGAGAAAATCGTTTTTGGCATGAAAAATTTCTGGCTTTCACAATCGAATTTCATTGTTTATTGATTCACTGTTGTTTAATTCGGAAGCCCGTTATTTTTATCATGTGGATAGAATCAACAGCAGGGGGTGAAAAACGTGCAGTGCCGTCTACCAAACACAGCACGTATTGAAGTTTTATCAATTTTGCAAGGTTTAACCCAGTTTTCCGTGGCTACACACTGTGAACATCAATGCTTGGTATTTTTAGACGGTATCGAAGCGTGTGAAGCAACTTAGGAAAGTTTTCTCGTCCTTTTCACCAGCTTTCGCTCAGTTAGAGCTTTCACGGGATGTAAACTGGATTGAAACAGTTGAAACTCCTTAATTTCCTTAATTTCCTCCCGAATAGCAATTTAAAAATGCTATCAATTCAATTTTTCTGTGGCCATATTATCTGGCTTATAAAATATTCCGACCATTTAAAGAATTCACTGTATTAGTTTCCACGAGATAAATTCATCTGGTCTTGATTTGAGCTTTCCTTCTCCCCGCAAATGAAATTTCCTTCTCGTCTTGTTGATTAAGCTTGCGTCTAAATTTAGAGATTGATTTCGAGGTAAACATTTATCCAAGTCTTTGAGTTCACGACACAAACAGTCATCTGCGAGAAGTGTTTTAGACGGAGTGAACGTGTGATGAAGGAGATTAAACGGAGAAAAGTTCAACTTGAAAAAGTTTTTTCCGGTGAAATGTTGAGAAAGATTGCGAGCGAGAGTTTTATTGATTTTTAAGGGAGTGCGGGGATGGTGGCACGCCAGAGCGTTTTATTTACTGAATTTCCATGGCAACATCTCGACTCAATTGAGTAACAACAAGGCAATTTCAATTTTCTAATCAGTTTGCAAAAGGAATTTGTCGTGGAATTGTGACGGCAACAATTGGAGACCTTTGGAATCTTTCAACTTTATTTACGGGATTGCTTTGGTATCATTTGCCAGAGATGTTTTCCGCGAATCTACCAAATCGAAGTAAACAAAATTGCGGAAAGAAAGAACACAATACTTCGAGATTAAATTCTAAATTTACTTGATCGAATAGACATGACATCTCGCATTAGGAAATTTTGTGGGATTAAGGATTCTTTTTATGCTAACGGTATTCAGAACAATTTCTTTTGAGAACGTCGTGTAATGAGAATGAAATTTGCCATTAAATTTGCTTCTTTTTAGGCATTCTCAAGACAACGAAGCTTAAAGCTTCAAAATCTGGCCATTTCATGCATTGATTGAGTTTATTCAAATAAACGAAAGAAGAAATTAAATGATTTCAGAACACTTAAAGACGTCTTGAATTTAGAATTCTTGAACATATTCAATAACGGTATTCAATGTAATTTAAAACGTAACAGTATTTCAATTTTTTCAATGTTAAGTCAATATTTAATCGTTAGAAAGTTCACTTCCAAACATTCCTTCAATCAATTATAGACAAAACAAGTTTAACATCCTAATTTCCTTTGTATTCGAGCGTTCTCAAACCGTCGAAGCGTCAAACTTCAAAGTTTCCCATGATTTTCCGCATTGATTGACTGAAACTTAATGCTTCTGTCAAAACAACAACCAACGGAACATGAACGGTGAGTCTAAATAATGACAATCTTCCTGACTTAAAACTTTCAAGAACAGTTTCTTGTAGAAAATGTGCGAAATTTGACTTGGTAACTCTGGGGTGTTGCTGTTGGGGCTGCTACTAATTGAAGCGAGAAAGATAACAGACTTGATTTTAATTGTTTATCTTTTCCCAGGATAATTGATACGTTCGTTGAGTCCAAGATAATTTGAAACGAGATATTTTATGACTTGCAAAACCAAGGTATGAAAACATGTCTCAATTTCATAGATTTTTTCCAAGCAGATTTTTTAATTGAATCTTAATTAAAACAACCGCTGAGATCAACATTTGAGCTTGAACTTATTTTCAAACCCACAGAGTGTGGAGAAAAATCTCGAAGTTCGTGTTTTCAACGCACAAACACGTCCCTTCAGACAGATTCTGCACAGCAGGCATTTATAACACGCACACAAAAGACATAAAATTAACGTCGAATTTAGACTGACGAAAATCGATCAGCTGGATGACAAGTAAAACGTGCTTAAGGCCCCGAAATGCTTTGAACTCGCTGAATTTGCCTTCAAACGCAAATAAGTCGAAGCTGGAAATTTCCAGATGTTCAACCCCTTTGAGCGGTACGGGAAGCTCATGGAAACTTTTTGAAGATCTTCAAAGTCATGCACTGCACATGTAATTCAATTTCGCAGAGTTTTTTGCTCCTTGAGTTCAGAGTTTCGAGAACAAAATCATCGAAAATTTGTTCACAACATGTTTTAGAGAATTTTCCACGAAAATCATTGCCACGAGAAACTGGCGCAAGTCCACCCACACACGGCATTTTCCGATTGCACTTTTCGTTTTTCCTTGCAAGTTGGAGTCAACGTTAGAATAAAATGAATTTACAAACTCACTTAACATGTTGAACAACAACGGTAACACTAAAAGGCCAAAGCCATCGGCCTTGCATCGGCCCACAGTCGTGAAAAGGTGCTCCCCAGAAGTGCGCTCCGTCCGTTTGGTTCCACGCGATGCCCAACTCTCGCCAGTAGATGCTCAAGAAGGTGTGATCGGTGACGTTGCGGTTGTTGATTTTGTCACGGAATTGAACAACAGCCAAAGGCACTGATGGGGCAGCAAGTGCAAAAGCGAGAAGGTTTTCGTCTTCGGTGAGCGCTTCGTTTGCCAAGTCCTTGGCATACTTTCGAAAATCAACAATTCTTGCAGCAGAGAATTTGGTGTTCTTGTTGCCCTTGCTAGCTTCGCCAATAAATTCGCTCAGTTTACGTGCTGCCGTGACAGTGATTTCAGAAGCGTCGTAGTACTGGGGGAGAAAATAAAACGAGAGAAAAGTTATGCAAAGCTCGGAGTTTTCAGGTCAACGACTCACTGGATCGGGCGGCACATCGTCTAAAGTCTTCGTTTCGCATGACGACGCTTGCAAGTCGATTTCTGGGTCCGTTTGATCCACAATTGCTTTCGCATCTTTGATTTGGAGTGCAACGATAAACAATGCTAAGAGAACCAGTCGGTTCAAGAGACGACGTGGAGCAGTGCCCGATGAGTGAAATGAGAAAATGTGAGGTTTGAGATAGAACCCCATCACCGTGCCGTTGTTGCCTCCTGTTTATCTTCAGTTAGCATCTGAGAAATAAAGCGAGAAAAGATGGAGAAAAACAACAAGAGATGAGAAGCGAGATAGAAACCTTTTGTCTTCTATAAATAACTTTTTGTTCAATAACACAAGACTTAGACAACTTTAAAACTAGATTGACTGGAAACAAAAAGTATTTCTAAGCAAAAAACTGCTAAAGTTGTTTATTGGTCATCGTTATCAGCAAACTGAGCAGCAAAGCGACTGTGACATACAAGTATGACATAATTTATTTCCCAAGCTTTTGGTATTTTGAGCAACATTTCAATTTGAGCAACTTAAAGCTCCGATCAGTTCAATATCTGAGCAACTGAAACCTCTGAGAAACTCAAAGCTATAAGCAATAAGATCTTCTAAAACCATTTTTTAAATAACTAAACTTACAGCTTTCGATTTTGATAAATGTTACTCAAAATCTGAGCTAAAAACTTCTCATACACATTTATACCATATTTACAAAATTTCATTAAACTATGAGCGTCTAGACCTGACAACATCCTGAAGGGAAATGATGTGGAAAATATTTTCAATTTAGACGAACTTGATCCTTGCTCGGTTCACATTCGAGAGTTAATTACGATGACATTAAGCTCTCAACTTAGTTAGGAAAAGTTTGTAGTTATTTTGTTCAAACCATGTAATTAATGAATTAATTAGCTCTAAAAGATTTCTTCAGAGTTTAGAGTTGGGTGATGATCAAACTGTGCAACGGAGGCATCCATCCGTCGTTTATTTGATAATTCTCATCGCAAGTTTCCCCAAGACGGGCTAGTGACACAATTTGAGGCTTTCAATCTCAAGGAATATCAATTTTCGCACCGATTTTATCATTCCTCTTTTCCCTAATGCCTTTGGTACCTTCACCATCTATCAATTTATCGATTTATTTGAGCAAAAAGTAATAATGCATGTTTCAACATTTTGCCGGAGTAAATAATCTCGGGTAATTTTCATCCCAATAATTACCCTTTAATCAGATCATCTCTCAATCCTTGTGAACATATCAACGAGAATAGAAAAAATCTTTCCCAGACGACATCTGTCTACAAGTTCTGTGTACACAGCCCTAAGTGATGGTGTTATGCAATAAATCATTGACTACTCATCGTCGGTGAAATTCTTTTTAACGACCATGAATTTCGGCGTATCAGAAACTGCTGTGCCATAAAGCAAACAGCGTTTCAAAGTCATTTGAGTAAAGCAGAAGCAAGCGAAGTTTATTGCGACTTTGCGTTGTCAAATATTCAGATGACGGGAGTGCAAATGAAAAATGCAAAAACCAATTTGCCAGAAGATTTGCAAAAGCCGGCGCAGTTCTCGAAGGAATTTAATGAGAAACGTCGACTTTGATGTCAAGCAATTTAATGGCCTGGAACAATTTCTCAAGCTTGCGGCTTCGCAAATTTCTGCAATTTTCTGAATAAATTTTGAGTTGAAAACTTTCAGAGTACGCTGTGACGTGAAAAATCCTCGAAAAGTTTCTGTGGTCCGGACTTTTATGTTAATGGACAACTTGGAGACATCTTAGCCAACCATTTTATATGAATCTATTCTGTCCTTACAGCAGTGTTTGTCGAGTTTGTAAAATGTCCAATTTCAAACTTCGTTCTGTTTACGCCCCATCGACAATTGGATGGAAAATCCAAGTTTTTCGCACAAAGAAACAAGACACAGAAGCATAACGAACAGATTCATACATGTTTTAAGTTCCTTTTTGAGTCTGTTTATTTTATTTCCATTCCCAAGCGATTGTAAAACAAGGATAAGAAAAGCTTTCTGAATTTTTCAAGATTCAATTTCTGGAAAGTGCAAAAAGGAACGGTTTGTCCAACTACTCTCCACACGAACAACTAGTCACTGGTTGTTAAAACGTCACAGTCGGTGTTGCGTTTGACCACTTTTCAATTTGTTTCCAGCTAAACTGTGGAGTTGTAGTCAGTGTTGCTACTGAGAAAAGGTGTTTTGCTAGTGTTTGAATTAAAAACAAGACTAACTGCACTTCAGTTTATGATTTTTGCTTTACTGTCAGAGGTTATCAAATCTGTAGAAAACTTGCAGACGTAACAGACAAGTATAACTGATAGCACTTAATTTTGAACGAGCTATCAATTTTTCTACTCAACTGACAGCACCAAGAACTGAAAACCTTTCAGACTGAAACTAGACACCTTTTCTCCAGTAAATCAATGTTATTTTTTGTGGTTGCATGATCAATTTAATGTACAAACTACTTCCACCCCAAAAACTTACTTCATCACGTTCAAAACGTGTGATATCCAATTATTATACACAAAATCCAGTCAGTAGTGTCTACGATGCTTTGAACAGTGTTCACTGAAACGACGACCACAAATTACACAAACAATCGATAATTGTCGGAGCAATCAATTAAAATGCAGAGATTTTGAAGAAAAAAAGAAACTTTTGCGGCACTTGGAAACCAATCCGCCACTTGAGATGTTCTTCGCGAAAGTTCTCTGAACTCTCTCCTCGCCGTTAAAGCACCGCGTAATCACTTTTCCTTGCAATGGCAGCGGAAAATTCGTCATCGACATCATCGCACGCTCTCTCTCGCTCTTAATTTGCCATGATTTATGAGTTCGAGAGAACATGCGTTGAGAAAATCCGTGCGTCTTCAAACTTATGTATCGGTCAAATCGAGAAATAGACATAACGGCAGATGAATTTATCATTTTCTAAGACCAGATTGGAGATCCTGATTGAGTTGTGTCCTTGGTTTTGACAGCGATTTAATGACCGAAGTGGGAATTCGTAATTGAAATTGTGGAATTCTGTGCTGCTAATTGGGTTCAAATTCGCATAAAGTTGACCTGGAGCGTGACTGAAATTCGACCTCAGACTTTTTATGTGCCTGTGGCCGGATGGTTTCTGTTTTTTTATCTCCGCTGAGCAGAAATCAAGTGCAAAGTAGTGAAAAATTGTGAAATTGGATTCTTGAAGCGGAAAATATGAAGGCGAAGTCATGCCTAATTTTTGGTTTTAAAAAGGTGGATTCGAAGCAAAAACCGAGCTCAAATCGGGAAAAGTTTAAATTGGAGTCGTAAAAAGGCGACGACGGCACGTTTTTCGGTTTCCTGCTTTTCAGGCTCGGTCCAAATTTGCGAGTCTTTGTCGAGTCAATTTCAAGTCTTCACAGCAAATAAAACGTTTCCATGGCGGGCGGAATGATGCCATCGAGTCAGAAAACAAAGAAAACGTTTCTCTAACGTCAAATTTTCATTACAACATTGTTAAATCCCATTCAGCAGATTACGCCAGAATGAGATAACAAGTTATGCCCAATTTCGGCGTGATAAATGCCGAATTTATGAACCAACGAGGCGGATTTTTATTTGCAGGCACAGAAATTATTTTCACCGACCCAAAAGTTATTTTTCATGATTAAACAAAATTTCAACGTTTAATTTGTTCTTCGAACATTTTTTCTTTTTATCTCTTTTTCCTTCTCATCATTAGAACTTTTTTTCACGCACCATTTCGCTACATTTCACAAATATTCCTTTCATTGATTTTTTCCTTAACCACTGCGAGTATTTATTCCCATGACAATGAACTTTTCGCTGATAAACTTTTCGCTCACTATGTGATGATTCTTTTGTTTTTCTTTTCTTTTTCACTTTCAAGGGAGAAAAAACTGCAAGAATGGACGAAACGCGATTTCCACCCGGCGAAATCCAAATCTCAACTGACCCGAGTTATCTGAACGCAACGGAAAAAGCGAAAGAAAACTCTGCAGCGAATTCGCTCCCGTTGGAAGTTTTTCTCATTTTCCGGAGAGCGAGAAAAACTTTTTTGCAAACTAATATGGAGCTTTAAGGTTCGTGAGAACTTTAAGCTGAAGCAGGTAAATGCAGGCTTTCCGGTAGCGAAAGCTTACCTGAAGTCTATGAAAATAGTTTTTGGATCGCTGGGATGGTTTGAAAGTGACGTCAGAATGTTTTTGACGAATCTCGATAAATTATCGTTTGAGGAAGACATAAGTTATATTCTTTGAGAAGATTCCGGATATTTATGGGGGATCTACGTGCGACCCTAAGTCATGTCACGTTAAATAATTTGTAAAAGATTTTTTTTAATTTTAAAGTTAGAAACAGATTCTCAAAAAACCGTGAAAATCATTTTAATTTTTGACTTTTTTTAAAAAGCTTGACATCGCCAACGAAACACATCCAGGAACCCGAATTCGCTGATTTAAAGCTCATTTCTTTGGTGATAAATATTCGAGTAAGTCGGACAATATTTTAACCGATATCCGTGTTTGACGATTGTAATTACCGCTAATCAATAACAATCATTGTGCGCACTTAAGTTAGGATTATGCGCTGTTAATCAATCAACTTGATGAAAATAAACAACGATAAATTTTACTCGGCTGCGAGGAAATACAGAAAGCTTCTAGCATCGTCATGAAAAGGTCTTGAAAGCGAAGGGTGGAGAAGTCAAATAATAAGCAATTTTCAAGCTTTCCGAAGAGAAATAACAGAAGCTTTACAGTCTTGTTTAGGAAAATTTGTTATTACTTCCACAAAAAGAAGAGCAAATTAGCACTAGTTTAAGCACAAAAAAGTTTTTAACACCGCATCATTACTTCACGCCCACTTATATCAACGAGTGAATATAAACTGATGATTTCAGACTGAAACTGAGCTTTGCTAGTAGTTGAAAGGTCAACTGATATCAGCGAAGAAACTCAAAAATGGAACTTCTTCATTTCTGTTTTCTTCGCGAATTTAATTCAGTTATCATTCATCCGTAGAAATCGTGGGTTTATACAGCTTCTGAATTACCAGTGTGAATTGTCAGTTTCTCAATGACAGAAAATGATAATTATTAACTTACCGAACACACGGTTCAATAACACACGCAGTAAGAAACTCCTTTTCACAAGACTCACATTAATATTAAAAGCATGCAAAGTAAGTTTTTCAATCACTCAAGTAACGCTATTTTCCATGTAACTTTAACAAATTTATTTCTCGAGATATTTTATCAATTCATCGACTTTATTTCTGTATGAAGACACTTCTCGAAGAAGGAAATCGTAAGTTCTCTACTAACGGCGCTGGATTCCAGCTTCAATAAAATCATAACGAATGATTTACAGAACGTAAAACGGAAAGCAAAAGAGAACTGCTGAAGTGAAATCTTGCACAAAGGAAAGCGAAAAATGTTCTTAAATCATTTGTGAAAGTTATTTGGGATTTCCGTGGAAGCAAAATCTCTGTCGTCGACTCTACAAAACACCAAATTATATTATTAACTTTTCTATTCTATTGTTGAACATTTTTTCCGCCATCAATCTCGATCCTTTCTTTGGCTTTCATTCCTTTTTCAATTGACAGAAAAAAGCCCTTGTTACGGAATTTTCTAGGTCAATAAGAAAGAAGAAAGGCCGACGACTCTGCTGTAATTATAAAACCAATTTTTAATAAAACGCAAGACTGTTCGAACATTTTCATGAGTTGTTGTTGGGCAAATTGGGGCCGGAGAGGGTTGAAATTGCTCAAAAGTCTTTTAAGCTTCACTGATGGGAGTGTAAATAAAACCAAAATAGGTAAATTTTCATTTCTTTTATTTGTCAAGCGACTTGTTCGTGTTTACGGCTCTTTCGAGCGGAATCTTTGAACGCTTTAGATGTCCCCGGTAACATCACTGTTAAGTGCTTCCCCCGAAACCCTTCACTCACCCTTGTTGACAATCTGTTTTTCGACTCTTCTATTTACTGTAAACGTTCTGTCATCATCCATTTCACGGAATGAATCACAAACTTGTTAAAATGTAAAAAAGTCGTGTCGCTTCATTGGCCCGATTGCTTGTTACTTCGAAAGTGTTTCTTGTCACCAAAGATAAGATAGCAGAGAAAAAAGACCGTGATTTATTTTACTTCCAGTTCAAAGCCTTTCTTCGGTTCAGAATGCAGCGTGTGTGCATAAAATTCTTGTAAAACAGAAAAAAAAAATGCCAATAACCAACAGATTCTTCCTGCTTGTTTCCTTTGTTTGCTTGCTTGGCGTCGTCTCATGTCAAGTGCTCGAGCTTGGCAGTGGCAATAATAAAACAATCGACCGACCGTACTGTTTTCGCTTCACTTGGATAGGTCCGAAGTATAACGAAGAAAGTCTGTTTCGGAACGCGACGTGCAGTGATATCGTCAGGAATGATAAAAGCGTTCCCTGCACCCGGCCGCTGGTCGTAACGAGTTAAGTATGCGAAAAATCTGAGAAAAAGCAGAGAAAAAGAGAAAAATCATTAATCACAGATAACAGCAACATTCCCGACGTTGAATACATGTGGAATGAATACCGCAATAAACCCACTCAAATTGGATGTCGATTAGTGAAGGGGGAAGTCTGTGCCAAGTTCTCCTACACGTTCAACGGTGCCAGTGAGTGTTTGATAAAAGTGCTTCCATAAAAATCATTTAGATTTAGGAGCGAAAAACGTTTTTTCGTCTACGGAAGCTGTTACCTCGAACGTAGATGCTCGTAAATTTCAGCTTAACATGAAATTCGTGTTCGGTTGAAGCTTTTTTGTGGTACGTCAAAAGGTTATGTCACGTGATAATAATGAAGATGGTTTGAATTTGGTGGAGAAAATTCCTAAAAAGACGGAGTTTTTGGTCTGTAAAACAGTTGCTTCACTGAAATTACATGAAAACTGCGGAGTATAGCAGTTTCGTGGTTTATGACAACCACTAAAAGTTATAGAGAAATCCGTATTTTCGAATTTTAAATGCTGATGCTTGCGGTCAAAATGTATGCCCTTCACAAAAGTTGCAAAAATCTTTTATCTCGCGTGACACCACTTTAGACTCACCCTAACTGAAAAGTTCTTTTTAAAACCATGTCTAATGCATTTTCAGTCGAGAACATCACGTATCTATGCACTAAAGTGACAATTGAAAACGAGACGGCGGTAAATCAAGGCTGCTACAAGCAAATGAAAAGTGGCCACGAAATTGAGGTTTGTGTATGTGAGTCTTGGGCGGGACGAATGCCTTGCAACGGCGTAAGCAGTGATTTCATTAATTTGGCGCTCGCTGTGGTCGTGTTCACGAGATTTATGATGCAATAAACGGTTTATTAGGAAATTTTGTCTTTCATTGAATCCATTGCCGGTTGAAATAATGAGTTAAGTGATAACTTAATTGCACCTTGGGACTCTTTTCCTTCCAGACACGTCCCGTTCCGCTTCATGAATATTACAGAGCCCCGGGAAAAGCTTTTAAACACACGCACTTAACACCTCCTGCACCACATTAAAACCCTTTAAAAAGATATTTATGACAGCTCATGAGTGAGATGAAATCGTTGCCTTGAGGCGAACAGTTGGGGTGAAGATTTACCGAATTTGCATGCAAAATTAATTAACAGCTTGGGACGCATTTGAAATTTTCCGGCAATTTCGAATGAGTTTTAATTAAATATTTTCCTTTTATGATGTGCCTGGGTTATTAGTGAACCTTAAACGAAGAATTTTTAACGAAAAAAGTTGCTCTGTGATTAATTGAGCTGTTTGAAGCAAAGTTCAAACGCCGGAGTTTTTCTTCGGGTATTTCACGCATGGAACGTTTTACCAGATTTTAAAGTTATTTCAAGTATGCCCTTTCCGGGCTTAAAAGCTTTGTTGATTCCAGTGGAGGCTGCTATTGCACTTTTTCAATTTGTAAAATTAAGCAAATCCGGTCATGTCAGATCCGCAGAACGCAAAACGTGCTTTATTTCATCGTGGAAATGCACCAACATCCAAAAACACCGCGCAAATAATTGCCTTAGCAGAAGCATCAGTGACGAAAAATCAGCACACGACGAACAAGTTTCGTATTCAAAACAAGGTGATAAAATACTAGAAATGTGTTGAAAAGGCATTGATTTAATTTTGATGATCGACAAACCAATAACATTTTGGAAATTATTTTTAGAAGAACTGGTTTTATCAGTATCTCTATCACGGTCATCTCACCCCATTGCCTGATTATTTGACCTCACATAAGTTTTTGCCCAAAAGTCGTAGCTTGGAGACTTAGAAAAACTAATTTAAATTGTAACAATTTAATCTTGTTTAAATACGAAACTTAGTAAAAGTGTTAACAGTGAGTATACTCAAGGGGTCAAGTTGCATAAGCAATTTTAACTCACGATGTTCAAGTCACTTAAATACAACGGTTGTTGAGCGTTCGCCATCAGCAACTTGATCATGAAAAAGTGAAACATGAACGTGGCGTATTAAGTTCTGCCCATTATTCAGAACACGGCGCGGTTCATGATTTTTGGTGCAAAAAGTATGCGAAAGCGATGACGCAAATGTAGAAGATCAGCTTTTGCCACTTGAAAGATAAAAAAAAATAGTTCTGTTTAATTATGCAAAATATTACGAATCTGCCGCTATGACAACGATCAAAATTTTGACTGCTTTTTACTGTGAAAGAAAAGACACCGAAAAAATAATTCCCGATGTTCAAATGCTTGGGACTGTAAAACGTCTTAAAGTTGTTCACTTCATCTGCACTTGCCGTCAAAAGTTGGTTCCGGACGTTTTCTGGAGGAAACACGGCGATGGCTTCGAGGTTGTTGACGTGCACTGTACAACCGATTGCAATGGCTGAGAATTCAACAGCCAGTGAGATCACCCAATTATTCATTTTCGGCTTGCGGCAGATGTAAATCAGACACTACGTCGCCATTATCCGAAGCCAAAAGTCTGCAGCCAAGTACCAGCTATAAATCAAACACTTTTCATCAAGTTTCAAGTACAGTAGTTGTGTCGATGAACAGCATATTAGTTCACAAGTTGTCATGACAAAGCTGCGAACCGAACATATCTTCCAACAATTTCACGGATGAAAAGAATTGTGCTTGAAATGTCGTCTTTGTAGATTTCCACTCAGGTGGATCATCGATGAATATGATGAAAATTCCTATAAAGATTATTTTATTATAATTGGTTTCAGCAATTTGTTTGGGAGTCACGTGACGTCTACCATGCGTTAGCAACAATTTTTTTATTCCTTTTCACATGTTGGAAAAGCTGAAAAGGTTTGCAAACAACAAAAATCTTACATTTTTAATAAAAGCTGGGTTCAATGACGGCAGCATCATCGCATACACACCAAACATTGTGTATCACACCAAACATGATCAGAGTTCAAAAGGCTTCGATGAATCCAAGATCGCGGAAAGTTTTTCTGACAGGCACTGACAGAAAGTACCAATTGCGTTTGACGAAAATTGTCATCAACTTCGACACCAGGGTCTTAACTTCTTCTTTGTTGTGGTCAGGACTCGTATAACTTATGGAATTCAGATATTGGTCAAAAAGGCTTCGTAGCCACCAATAAAGCAACACTTTTTAAAATTAACGCTGTCAAAAGCTGTGTAAAAATACTTATCTCACCGAACGGTTCCGTAACGTCATTGTGAAAACAGTATTCAACAGTGATAAATGCACTCATAATTCACGCATTTATTGATATTTTTTTTATGTTCCAATCTGTCACTTTACGCGTTCGGGAATTTCACTAAGTCAAAGATCAACTGAAATTGCACGTCACTTGTCAATTGGAATTCGTTCACTTCCTAGCACAAAACTCACCCTCAAATCCATCGGGAACTCATTGACGACATATTTCTTCGCCTAATCGCTTAGTTTCACTTGCACACTTGTTCATGCAGATTCCTTGCCGAAGTTTTCTTGATTGACTTTTCTGATTTGGGCAATTCCAACAAATCATTTTAACGCTGTCATAAGTTTGGTCGACTGAACAAGTTTACAATGTAATTGCGAACAAGTTTACAATGTAATGAATAAATTATGTCGGTTTATGATCATAATTAAAACAATATGACAGCATCATTAATAATTATCAAGCAACGAAACATTGAATCAACTGTTTACCAGCTGCCAACTTTCAGAACCGGTTCTTTCTGTTGTCACCTTATTGGTTGAAGTTTTCTGTCTTATCAACGCGCTTTCGTCTTTATCCTTTCTCACAGCTTAGAATTGGTTGAAAATAGCTTTTTTCTTGTTTCGAAGAACCTCATTCGAGGTTCAGAACGAGTTGGAACTCCAAGTTCTCAGCAACAAAATTTACGAATTGTTGTCATTGATGTGAATTTGCCGGAATTTTTCATTCACATGAAATTTCTTGACAAAACAATATTTTTTGCTGCTGCTGATGATAAAAGTGAGGCCACTAAAATTCAATTGTAAGCTTTTTGCATTGACACGGCTTCATTACGCGTGTTTTTGTATAAAATATTGAACATAAAACGTAGCATAATTCCTGAAAATAACTCGAGCTTATCTCACAGGTTTTTTAAATGAGAGTTTTGGCGTCTGTGATATTCTAAGCTGCACTAAAGTTTATCATTTTACAATCTTGGAAAATATTTAAAAGGTTAACTGGACGTTGTTTAAGCTTAAACGGTAATTCAAAATGTCAGTCATTGGCACACAAACATCAAAATCCACCTAGTGACACTCCATTTAAAATAAAGCTTTCGCGGCTTCTTTAATTCTATCCTTGCGCAGTTAACCAAACAAATCACGTCACCAGAGCAAAATTTCCACCTCAAAGTTTGTTTTAAAATCCTTTATTCTTCTCTGCAATAAATTTGGAGTAGAAAACTCGTGGAAAATATCACATGCTGTCTGAAATATGGCACGCCTCGAACACGTTAGTGATTAATTTTAATGTGAAAAATGTTTTTTTTTAGGAAAGTTAGAATTTATGTTTGCAAATCTCGTAATTTGTCAATTAAAAAACTTTTTGTACGACTTGAAAGCTCTCGCCTTGATGCTCGTTCTGAATGAGTTTCCAGTGCTTTGCTCATCATTGTCTTGATCGCAGCCCATGGGCCCGAGATGCTTGTCGCCATGGCTGGCTTTGTACGGTACGTGGAAAAGAACCTCGATGCTGATTCTGCACGGATAACTTGGCTGTTTTTTCAGCTGCCTCAAGCAAACTTCTTCGTTCGTCGCCAGCGTGATTGACTGAATCTCGGACTGCCGCTTAACAACGCAGGAGTTCATCTCCGAGATATCAAACCTTAACAAGATGCGACGCATGAGATGCGAGTGCGAGATTTTGTGCTCGTTAATTTGGTGAACGCGTTTGATGATGAGTGTGCGGCCGTCAAAAAACAAGGCCAGGTCAAACGCGAAGGAGAAGCCAACAAATTTCCAGCTGTGGTAGTCAGGCGAGTGGATCATCTTAGCGAATCGCATCGCGTGGATTTCAAATTCTTCCTTCGTAACGAGTTCAAAGGTTGGCCCGAAATTTTCTGGAGATTCGATGGATACAAGCGACATCCAGTTGCCGAAGATGCATTTGTCGATAATAGACCTTGGAATGATGTTATCTCGCAAAAGCATTTCGATGTTCTCCTTTCGAACAATTATGTTCTGAAGTCGAAGTGAATGAAAACATTTTGCAAACTTGGCGCCTTCAGTTGTCTCCAGGAAAGGTGTCGTGTTGTCCCTAATAGACTTGTAGAATCCTTCGTTCGTTTGTTCGCAAGTGCCGTTCAGGTCGATTTGTATGAGCATTTTAAGTAGCATATAAAGGTACAACTCATTTTGAGTTACCAGCCTCGGATGGCAAATCAGCTGCTCGGCAAGTTCAACCGACATCAGAGTCAACTCCTCCCAACACTTGACCGGGAAAAGTCTAAGAAGCATCCACTGGAAGACTGTCTCCTTGGTCTTCTTCAAGAAGTAACGATCAGCGAAGTGATAAAAATCGATGGCATTGGAGTTTCGCACCATTTCGCAGATCTTGTCCTCGCAAAACTCGACAATCTCGGTCATTTGGAAGTATTGCGCAGTCACAGTCACATTAAAAATGTCGTCAGATGAAAACTGCATTTGGCGCTTGTACAAAACGTCGAGTAGTTTTTGAAATGACATTTCATCGATCAAGTCGTCGTCTTCGACCTTGATTTCTACCTCGCTGAGCTTAGATTCACGAAACGCACCATTGAGAAGTGTCCAGAAAAAGTTACTTTGGCTGAGTATTTGGCGATGACAAGGCCAGCGACGACCGAAGGCCAACAAAACTACGTCGGGGTTGAGCTCCGGAGTCAGTGGAATTGCGCAGCTGTTGTCAAATCGGAATCTGCGAGAATTTTAAGAGCTCAGGTGGTGGAGTGTCTCGTGTTTACGACATTGTCTTACCGTTTTGACTGCTGCTGAGTGTTGTCATCTCCGTCATCCACCTCGTTCAGTTTTCTCTTCCTCGATGCCACCTTCTGCACAATTTCACACGCTTTTGATACAAAAGAAAACGTGCTTCCCATCTTCTGGCATCGAGTTGAGGAAGAATTATTAAGAAATTTGAAGCAAAAGTCAGAAAAGTTGTACGTCAAGTAAGCAAATGTATTTTCAAGCACCGCTGCGAAACTATCAAAACAAACTAAACTAAAAGTTCGATGACTTCAATCAGCTGCTTCGGGTGACTAGCATCCAAGCTCAAACGGAGAATTGGGGCGACACTTTCGATAGCGCGAACTAAAGTGTCGCCCGAATAGACTGTTCTCAGGGGAAGCAAGGAAGCAAAAACTTGTAAAATAGTTTCTTACTTGCAAGTAACTTTAAGCAACAATGTCATCCGCTAAATTCTTGAAGAAACTTCGGTCCATGGTGGCTGTGACCAGCTGCAGCTCGCTGATTTTCAGTGGAATGCTTTATTACCGTAACGACGAGAACTTCTTCGAAAAAAATTTCATGCCAATGACAAGACGTCTCATGAACCCGGAAACAGCGCACAAAGCTGCAGTTAATGCTTGCAAGTGGAAATTGTTGCCTGCAAATAATTATGAAGATCCAGAGACGCTGGTGAGTTGAGATGGAAATAAATGTTTGCAAATCTTGACTGTTTACATTTTAGAGAACAAACTTGTGTGGTCTTCCCTTGAAAAACTGCATCGGCATTGCAGCTGGATTCGACAAAGATGGTGAAGCCATTCAAGGCCTTCACAGTATCGGCTTCGGATTCGTTGAAATCGGCAGTGTTTGTCCCGAAGAACAAAGTGGAAATGACAAACCGAGGGTGTTCAGACTAGAGGAAGACGAAGCCGTCATCAATCGTTATGGGTTCAACAGCAAAGGTTGTCTCGAAGTTTTCCCTGGCTTAGAGCTTGAATAATAAATTGCTAATCCCATTACAGGTCATGAATTCGTCGTCCCAAAGTTGCGAAATCTCAGACGCAAACTTTACTATGACGAAGTGATTGGGATCAATATGGGCAAAAACAAATGGGCAGACGCTAAACGTGACTTCTCGATGGGCGTCAAAGTC
The DNA here is from genome assembly GCA_000775305.1 of Belgica antarctica. NCBI lineage: Eukaryota > Metazoa > Arthropoda > Insecta > Diptera > Chironomidae > Belgica > Belgica antarctica. The sequence continues at coordinate 232,545 of JPYR01000003.1, forward strand.
TTCAGCCCGTTTGCGTCATACCTAGTCGTCAACATCAGCAGCCCCAACACACCGAATCTGAGAGGCATGCAAAACAAGGAAAACTTGAAAGAATTATTAAAAGAAGTGCTGGAAGCCAGGCTTCTGTTCGACGAAGAGAAGCAACGGCCGATATTCGTCAAGCTAGCGCCAGATCTGAGCTATCAAGAGCTGAAAGAAGTTATCGAGGTCACCAAGAAGAAGGAATGCAAGGTTGATGGGTTCATCATCTCAAACACTACGATAGACAGAAACCTAAATCTGCAAAGCCAGCATCGGGACGAAGTCGGCGGCTTGAGTGGAAAACCTTTGAAGGACAAGGCCACGAAGATGATTGAAGATGTTTATAAATTGACGAATGGTCAGACGACGATTATCGGCAGCGGTGGAGTTTCAAGTGGCCAAGATGCTTACGAGAAAATTCTCGCCGGTGCTTCAGCCGTGCAGATTTACACAAGTTTAGTGTACCACGGCTGGCCCGTCATCACCAAAATCAAAAGAGAACTAAACGAGCTTCTCGTCGCAAATGGCTATGCGAGTGTCACTGACGCTGTCGGGAAAGGAGTTCCAATCAAACGACGTTCTTGGTTCTTCTTCTGGTAGAAGCTGTTTCTTAAGTATTTTAAATGTTTTCGCTTTAAGGTAGGACAGTAGTTTGCGTGGACGTTGTGCCATCAAAAGTACCCAAAGAAATGAAAATTGTGAGTTCCTAGATTGGCAAATAAAATCATAACAAATCAATTGCATAATTTAAGAAAAATATTCGCGCAATTTCTTTATCACAATAATATTTTACAACATGCACACAGCTATCGCCCCTTCTCAACGTCTGTTGATTCAAAGTCTGTTTTCATTTCCATTCGTCGTCGACCTTTGCTGATTTTAAATTTTTAAAGTGATTTACTTTTAGTCAAGTGCATTTTTACAAAGCAACATGATTGCCAACACTGGGTGAGTAAACATCTAGTTGAATCAAACATTTATCTACTTCCAAAGTAGCGAAAGCGTTGTGAAAATATTTGGTATGGAAAATTGGACTTTGATCTTATCATCAGAACGTTCAAGTGGCCGCCCGGGTTCAATCGGTGCGATGATTGTCGATTTTTTTATCTGATTTCGACAGATTTCACCCACGCAGTGTCACGATTTTATCAGAATTCCCCCGAGTAATGTTCGTGGGATGATAATTAAAATTTTTGCTTTGTTTTGCTAGAAAACTTGCCGGAAAAACTATTTTCATCACCGGAGCGTCGCGTGGCATTGGAAAAGCGATTGCACTGAAGGCCGCGTCCGATGGAGCCAACATTGTCGTGGCCGCAAAGACTGCCGACCCACATGTAAGCGTATATCGCTCAGGATTTTAGATCTTTATTAACATGATACGTGACCTTAAAGCCCAAACTCCCCGGAACCATCTACTCGGCAGCCGAAGAAATCGAAGCCGCTGGTGGAAAAGCGCTTCCATGCGTGGTCGACGTCCGTGACGAGAGTCAAGTGCGTGCAGCAGTGGAAAATGCTGTGAAGAAATTCGGAGGTATCGATATCCTTATCAACAATGCTTCCGCCATCCAACTCACACCAACGTCCGATACTGACATGAAGCGTTTCGACTTGATGCACCAAATCAACACTCGTGGAACGGTGAATCTAGTGAAGTCTGTCTGTTAACGACCTGTTTGTATCCAGCTTTTTGTTTCCTACAGTTCTTGGTCTCGAAAGAATGTCTGCCTTACCTTCAAAAGTCCAGCCATGCACACATCCTGAACATTTCGCCGCCATTGAACATGAAACCAATCTGGTTCGGCAACCACGTCGCTTATACCATGGCAAAGTATGGGATGAGTATGTGCGTTCTTGGAATGGCTGAAGAATTCAAAGGAATGAATATTGGTGTCAACGCACTCTGGCCAATGACTGCCATTCACACTGCAGCAATTGAAATGCTGACTGGACCCGAAAGCGACCAGTACTCGAGAAAAACTGACATCATGTCCGACGCAGCGTACACAATTCTTACCAAAGATCCAAAATCATGCACTGGAAACTTCTTCGTTGACGAGAAGGTTGTGCAGGAAGCTGGTGTCACTGATCTCAGGCAATACGCGTGCAACCCGGAGATGGCTGACCAACTTATGATTGACGCCTTTCTTGACGTTGCGCCGGGTGAAAGCTTGAAGATGCCCGGTAAACCAGGTTCAACCAAGAAAGCTGGCGGGTCAGTCGCAGGCGTGTTTGCCAAGCTCGAAAGCTTCATCACCCCAGAAGTTCTCACTAAGACCGCCGCCACCTACCAGTTCGAACTCACCGGTGACGAAGAAGGAACTTGGTTCTTGGATTTAAAGAACGCACCAGGAAAAGCCGGTCAAGGCAAACCCGAGTTCGTTCCAGACGCAACACTCACGATGGACTCGAACAACTTCTTCAAAATGTTCTCCGGTGATCTCAAGCCGGCAAATGCGTTCATGAGCGGAAAATTGAAAATCCGCGGTGACATGGCAAAAGCACTGAAGATGGAGAAGCTTTTGGGGTCACTTAAAGGCAAGCTTTAAGCTTTGCTCGGTTGTTCACATTCTCGATTTTAAATAAAATACCTGCTGATAAGCATTAAAAGTAAGTTAGTTTGAATTTTATTTCTGTGTCTGAACTAATATAAAATACCAACATCACTCTGTTGTGACTCTGAAGTGCCGCTTTTACTAGCTCCTACAAGTCGCTATCTTTGCACAAACCATCAAAGGATGGAGTGGTTGTAAAAAGAACAACAACACATCCCGGGTCAACATTTACTTTGACAACGCTTGAGGAAGCTGTTGAGGAGAAAGCGAAAAGAGCTGCAATGAAGTGGCAGCGTGAAGTGTTTTCCAGTCGTGATAGTGTTGCTGGGAAAAATATGCATCGTCAGAGATAACATTTAATGAAGTGCTGTAAAGTAAAGATGCTGAATAAATCATGGGAGTTTGGTAGCGCGTAAAGAGAGACAAATTATAATCTTGAAGACACTTTGGGGGTTGTTCATTTAACGATGAGACTTAATGCCTTAATCAAAATTCTAAGTGAGCGTTAACTGCTTATGCAACAGATTTTACTTGCTCTCATTAATTCCCACGGGGCAGTTCGTTACGAGTGTAATGGTCAGAGCGAAGGAGTTTCCTGACATTTTTTCGCCCGTTGTATCCACGCACTTGGGATAATGACCCCGTTTTAATCTCCCTTTTCAACAACTTAGTCCTTTTGAAAGGAAAAGGTATTAGCGGAGAGAAGAACGAGTCAATAATTTTCTCGGAACGTCTTTCGTGAGCAGAGAAAGCGGTACAGCACGATGGTAGCAGCGAAATATGAGCTTAATCGATTTTTTATTGAATGTTTTTCTCGGGTAATCGCGTCTCCAGATTTCTTTTCAACAGCTGCTAGACAAAGGCGGGCTTGAGTGTGACATTTTTCAATTACTTTGGCGGCCGTGTTTCTTCGAAGACATTTCGGTCCGGAAATAAATTTTCCTTCGTCGACTTTACAATGCCTCGGACCCGATCTTAATTTACGACCTTTTCGCTCATCTTTTTATTGTTCCCTTTTATTTCGTTAATCGATGAGTTGCGTTGAGGGTGGATTTCAATAATAAGAAAACTGCGATGATAAGAGAGACGCGCTTCTCTCGTCGCTTC
>JPYR01000003.1:236260-252925 GCA_000775305.1 Belgica antarctica
AGGAAAAATCTGTGATAAGGTGGGGAATGAGGCGCTCAATGTCATTAAACTTGATAAGAAATTTCTAGAGAGTAAAGCTTCAAAGCTGGCCAAACTTGCATTTATGAATAAAAAAATATTTTATTGAGTCTTTTCATGCATTAACTGGCGATTTACTTAGATCCTAAAGGAATGATGAATGAAAGATCGTCGGCCCACTCGCCCCATGCAATTCTGTTAGCCTGGAACATTGCTACCCACGTCGCTATCGCTATGAACCAGATGAACGAGCCAATCGCTGAGTAAATCACGTCTGGAAGAGAGAAATCGGAACAACATGAGTCATCAGCGAAATTTTTTCAAATTCTCGGCTACTTACAGTTCCTGATGGCCTTTTGCTCATCGAAAGCTTCTTTCTTGAACGCTGTGCTGAAGAACCACACCGCATTGACCACCCACACGAAAGGCAGGAAGGCGAAGCCAGCTAAAATTTATATTTATTTCGATTAAAACACTAGAATTATTATCTCGGCTTTCGAACTCACCTCGGAAGTACCACCGGCAGAGCTCGAGTTTTTTCTCGTTAGGCACTCGGTTTATGTCCATTTTTCTGATCAATACAGCTAAATCTTAATTTCTCCCGACAGTAATCGTGAAAATGTCAACTTTTTCGACATGAAAACAAATTTGAGGGGAGCGCAATACGAGTTTGTTTTGGTTTGCGTTTCGCAGTAGCCGGTTAAACTCTTGCAAAAACTGAAATTTCCTTTAAAAATGTGGAATCTGCTGCTTAGAGTTAAACCAACGCTAATCAAGAGCCTGTTCGAGTCCAACAAGCCGTTCATCCTGCTGTCACAGCTCAGAAAAATCGGGAACAACGCGCCGAAGAATTCACAAAATTTTAGAAGCCGATCAACTCTTTATTATGTTGCTGGAATCGGAGTTCTCACTGTTGGCCTCAGTTACGCCGCCGTGCCACTGTACAGAATGTTTTGCTCTGCCTATAGCTACGGAGGAACCACGGGAGTCGGTCACGACGGCGAGAAGGTCGAGTCAATGCATAAAATCGCAGACAGAATCATCAAAATCAAGTTCAATGCGGATATCGGAGCTTCAATGAGGTGGAACTTCAAGCCCCAGCAGTTTGAGATAAAAGTGGCACCCGGTGAGACAGCGTTAGCATTTTACAAGGCCAAGAACCCGACCGATCAACCTGTCATCGGAGTCAGCACGTACAATGTGATCCCGTTTGAGGCTGGCGCTTACTTCAACAAAATTCAGTGCTTCTGCTTCGAGGAACAGCAATTGAACCCGTATGAAGAGGTGAGTTTATGATTTTCTAAGCGTTTATTGTGAAATTGACCAAGTTTTTTTAAGGTTGACATGCCAGTGTTCTTCTACATCGACCCTGAATTTGTGAACGACCCAAAAATGGAGCTGGTGGACACAATCACGCTGTCTTACACTTTCTTCGAATCAAAAGACGGTCTAAACATACCAGTACCTGGGTATGCAAAACCTCACATGGTGAAGTAAACCCTGTTCATTTGCTGTAACAGGAAATCGTTAATACAAAGACTTAGTTAATTTGCCTGAAAATATTTTTTGTCTGTTATTCCAACGACTCAAGTACCATCGTTCATATAAATTGTCCATTCTTTATTTATCTTCATTCAACTACTGAAAATATACGTCATGATGTGTCATTGACGGTGAAGTCCCTTGATCCGCCCAGCGAACGCGCCTGTCAATCGAGTCCGGATTGCTAGTTCCCAAAGTGCTTCGGTCGTCGTCGTAAGACTTGATTTTCCTGTATCTTCGGACCATGATGCAACAGCCGAGAAGGATCAGCACTTGGAAGATGAACCAAAAGATCAAGATCGCCGTCAACAGTGACTGGTCCATGCACAGGCTGGCAGTTGAAGCTGGAAGAGTTTGTAAATTAATGAAACGGGTATCGACCGATTGAGCAATTACAGACGCACCTAAACCAGCAACGAACAATTGATCGCTATCGCCGATAATCAGGCGATCGGTGCCATTCACTTCCGATTCGATTACGCTCAGGGTCACGTCGAGAGGCACTGTCATGATTTTCTGGTCGCTTTTGGTGAAGGATTCGTCGGCAGCCACTTCGTTGTCTTCTTCTTTGATGCCGCTGAGATAAACACCTTGGGGACTTCCGAAAGGATTTTCACGAACACCAGGACGTACGACATTTTTCTCGTTGACTGGACCTGGGAATTGAATTGGATCCAGCGGCATTTCAGTGATTGGTTCCGTCATACCCTCGGTGTTTTCGTCGGGGAAAATAATTCTTCCAAGAGTCGTGTACTCGTCGTCATCTGGGAAAACCATCGGAGTGGTGTTGACTATCGCTACCGACTCAGACTCCCGTCGTTTCCTTCCATGTGACACAACTCCGTAGCCACAGTTCACCGGTGCGCATGTTTTGTAGCAGAATTGGATGGCTACGTTGAATCGAAGCTGGGTAGACGAAGCGAACTTGAAAGCTTTGAATTTCGTTATAAGCTGCCGGGCTTTTGTGGACTTTTCATGCTGAAGTGATGGAAAGATCGCAGCGTTTTTGGGACAACCAGTTGGTCCAATCAATTCAAGACGATCGTTGTCCGTCGTCGCTGTTAAGTTGATTGCCCGCAAGTCGTAATTCTCGACGTGACTTTCCATCGAGATGACAAATTTCAAGACTTCGCCTATTCGAGCTTCCTTTACCGGCGTGTCTTCGACTGCATCCAAAATGTAGACTTGAAGCTTCGGAACATCACCGCCGTCGTCAATTATCATCGATCCGCTGCCATCGTAATCTTTGTTACCAAAGGCCATGGATGTCTCAAGCTGAACGTAGTCCGGCATTCCGTTTCCACTTGTTCGATTGAATCTCGATATGCAACCGACCTTAATGTAACGATCGCTTTGCATCATGACCAGCGGATTGTTTTGAATGATAATGTACGCGAAGATCAGTGTTCGGTTAGGCGTTTCGTAATCAAACGCACGGGTGATGCCGCATCGCTGTTCCTTCTGCTGGGATCCGAGCGGCAGTGTCAAGAAGGTTGGCCCGTAATTTGAACCCGACACTCCGCACAGATCTGCGTGGTTCTCCGTGTAAATCCGGCCTTGGAAGAATTGACGTGGATGGTACCTGATAATCATCTCGTTCTGCGTACAGCGAACATTTACTGGAATTAAAAGTTAGTCAATCACATAATGACCGTAGTTAATGTTTGTAAGCACTTACGATTAAGACATTGAACCCTTTTCATGTAGTACGAGTTCATCATCGGCACGACTGCACGCGGACCCATCGAAACGACGTCTTCGGAGTGTGTGTAGCATCTTGAGCGGTCGACGTGGTCGGATTTCTGATAAGTCAGCCCTTTGCAGAAGAAAAACTTTTCCTTGAAGCACTTTTCTTGGCACTGGCGGTCCGTCAAGCCGATGTACTCGTGTTCGGCGGAAATTAAAGCACTTTCCGGGTAGTGTTCGTAAGCGCACAGATCGTCTAAAAATTGTTCTTCCGCGCCGTTTGAAACAACTTGACACTGGTTCTCGATGTACTCGTCGTTGATCTGCGCTACTCTAAACGAGTCTGGCTCCATGTTCTTGTCTTCTCTGCTCAGAATACATCGTCCCATGATTTCACCGTTGAGAATATTCGCCAGTCCCATCCGAACGACGTTGTTCCTTTGTGAAATTTGAAACGAAACCGAGCGACACTTGAAAGATGTCTCGAAAAGGCATCTTTCGGCGCACTCACGCCGCGTCATCAGCTTGTTGATGGTCAAGTAGCCACGCCCGATGAGAGAACTGCCGGGAATCCGAAGCAATGGCCAATGCGTACTTTTGCAAGACAATGGAACTGCGGGTGACAGAAATTTATGTTAAAAAGCTTGAACTTGAATTTATAAGGTTCCAATTAGGCGCATTTTCGGCCTTGAAAAAGTTTCAAAATAATTTTCTCTGTGATAATAACGCTACTGAGTGTAGCGACAATTCCATTTCAGCTCAAAATTCAATTATCTGGCGATCATTGAAAAAAAAATCAAATGCACTACAATGGAAGTTTTTTTACGATTTTCCCACAATGTACACCTTTAAACATCACGATAACCAGCCCAGCATTTTTTCGTGCTTGAAATTAAGAGTTATTTTCACGTACGATCAGGTTCTCATTTGCTACTCAACAAGGTGAAGTCAGGTTTCCTAAGCAAACATTATAATTGGCTGTTTAGCAAGAATGTCCAAGAATCTCAACTGTGACCTCACTGTGATGATCAAATTAAAGTCGCATTGCGGAAGGAAAACATCCATAAATTGTCATGAGAACGGAGTTTTTGCGAAGCATCAACAAGATACTAACTATTTAGGCACGTTTTGACAAAATACACAACGCTAATGTCTTCAACCAGTTCATTATCGTTTAATCGCCGCAGATTGAGGGTCTCCAATCGCCTTTCGTTGCTGGTGAATCCGTAGCACTCCGACTTGTTGAAGTTCAGCACGTAACTTTCGCAGTTGTGGTCGTTGCGGCACAGCTCCATGCACTGCAGGTTGATCACCGATGGGATCTGATGAAAGGTCTTGAACAAGATCTTGCTTTCGAATGGTGCTCCATAGTCCGCAGACACACTAGGCGGCCGAAACCCGAGAATTTTCTCAAAGTGGACTTGATAGTCAGGGCATTGCTTAATGTTTTCCCCGACACAAATTTTTATCACAAATATCACGAGAAAAGTTAAAGTGTTCAGTTTGTCACGAGTTGTCATGTTGAAAGCGGTTTAAATTTCAACCAGAATTGTTCTTATCACACTGCTAATTGCTTTTCCGTCTGCCGGAGATTTGCATTTTAATTATAAAATGAGTTTTTACTGTTCAAAGTCACTGTTAAGTGTTCCGGTGTCAAGGTCGTCGAGCTTGTAAAGCTTTTTGCATTTTCAAATGAACTTTTGGCTTTTAATAATTGTGGCACTTGTGACACTTTATCAGACTGCTTGTCAATGTCAGTTCACTTTTTAACAATTTTCAGCAGACTTTTCACTTGCTTAGTTCATTTCACTTTGATTCCAATAAAAAAAACTTGAGCAAACTTTTAACAGCCCTTCCACTTTTAACAAACAACTTTTGCACACCCAATTCGGTTCCCGGATTATAACATTTCAAAAAGCTTGTTGCCCCGATCAAGCCTAACAATGAAATGATGAATTCTAAGCCTCAAGCTGCCTCGATCATCACATGCGAGAATGAATGTGAGAGCAGAGACTCTTAACAGCGCTCTTGCGAGCTATTGTGTGTAGACGGAGAATAATTATCATTCAAATGTTTGTTGACTTCGACGTGTGGTTGTTTTTACACGCGGCTTAAGTCAAATCAATCAAAATTCGTCACTCGTAGACGAAACTGTTCGAGTCATCCCGAGATAAAATTAATTGGTTTGCATCACTGTTAGAAGCCACAAGGAGCGACAATAGAAAGATTTCGTTAGACTTCCAACTGTCATCACGACCCGCCGATAAAAAGCGGTTTGAAAGTTCTTTCGCAAAACGGAAAGTGAATCGGCTGACCTTGCGCATCCGTGCGTACTTGAACTTTAGATCCCCTAAAGGCGCATATTCAAACGGTTACGTCAGCTGACCTGTGATGAATTGCCGTATGAGTTATTACACGAGCCATTAAGGTAACGTCTGAATTCGCGAGATGAGAAAAAACTATTTCGTAGCGATCTCACCACCAGAAAACATCTGATTACATAGAAACGCGCCTTAGCAATCGATTTTCGTTGGTGTGCTTGACAATTGCGGTGTGTTTTATCTATTCAGGTCATTATTGCTGCGCTTGCCGTGCATTATGCTTTGTCGTCTCATCTGTTTAGTTACGGCTGAATAATTATCACGATAGCGATCAGACGTTGAGAAAATGTTGCAATAGAGCGGTGAATTTCGACAGTGTTCTGTTAATTGGGGGATTGTTGCGGTTTATTATTGGATAATTGTCACTTTATGTTTTGTCTGACAGAACAGATCAATTTAAAGCAGTTTTTAATGGTGTTTAAAAAGATTTTTTAACTGTTTTCGGATGTGATTTCTTTGCTGGAACCAGATGGAACTATGATGAAGCCCTTATAAGTTGGTTGAACTTCATAAATTCCTTCGTTTGAGCTTGTTCTAAAAGTTGGATCAGCAGCTATTGTCACAGTTGGTTCTTTGGGTACATCTTGACTTGACAGTGGCGAAGTATCATCGTCTAAAAAATAGATTCTGATGAAATTCTTTCAAACAAACAATATTTTCATACCCGGTGAATCACCCTCAAGTGAGTGGAAATAGCAGCTACAAACGAATAAAAGTAATGCAGCAACCATTAAGGCCGTGATAATGAATTCCAGGGACGTGAAAAAGGCTGCAATAATTGCAAAATTATTACAAAATTATTACACAAGATATTAAACTTCAACTTACCCATCGCAGTCAGTTTACAAATTTCTGAAAAACTGAAGACACTGAAACCAAACGACTACTTCGAGGGTAATAAACGTGATAAGAAAATAATTTGGGAGTGATTTTCATGACGATGGTGTTGATTGAACGAGTTTTGTTCAAAAAGTGAAGTGGACTTTACAGTCTAATGAGAAATTGCAAAAGGTTTTTATGTGAAGAATTTGCATAAATTTACGTTACTAAGCACTGGTCTAAGTTTGCAACGTTAACTTTGAAAATTGAGGTTTATTCTGGTTGCTTTGGCAGTTCCTGTACCAAACCTTTTGGGCTGGAATTAGTGATGTAGTATGGAACCATGATGAATCCTTCAAAAGTCTGCTGAACAACATAAAGTCCCGAGTCTGAACTTGTTACCGGTGTTAAATTAACAGCAATCACAGGTGCAGATGGTGCTGGCTGATCTTCGGACTGAATTTGTGAAATTAGATTGGAATCTAAAGTTTTAAGTTAGAATTTTATTCAAGCTTTTAAAACTAAACCGAACCATATGAACTCTTTCGAAGCTTGTGGTAAAACCAGCTAAAAGTCAGATGAATCAGAACACCGAACACAACGACTGCGGTGATAAATTCCAGCGAAGTGAAGACTGAACTGGCTTCAAATTTATTTTCCGAAGCAGCTTATAAAGTGGAGTTCGATGTATCCATAGCGATGTTTTAATGTCCAAAGCACCACTGAAGCTTTTGTCAGGAAACGACATGCCTTGTTTTGTGGGAACAAGATTGATAAGATAAGAATTTTTGGGAGAGATTTTTCAATCAAACTTCAAGTACAAGGACCACTTTCAAGAAATCTTAGATGAAAAATTGTAAAATATTTGTCAAGTCTTGCAAAACAATATTTAAATCACTGACTAATTGCAGTTAAACCTTATTAAAGGTAGACAATAATGTTTAACTGCAATTTTTATGTTAAATTTATTTTCCTACCGGTTTTCCAACATTTGAACTTTGCTGTCACAAATGATGTGAGTGTAATTGCTGTCAGTAAACGAGGGATAGAGAAATCATAATCGAAAGTTACAGTAAACAATCACTGAACGAAAATGAAGAGAACGAACGTAAAAAGTCGAATTAAAAAGGACGAGCTGAACCCAATGTTCCACTTCAAAGACAAGGAGGAAGATGACAAGGTGCTGACAAAGGGAGTGATGAAGGCAGCCCTGAAGAGTGGCAAGTTGGTGCTGTCGAACAAACATTTGAAAATTGGTGAGTGTCGGAGTGAATAAATAATTCAAGTGGCTGGAAAACGTAATCACCAACAACTTGCCAACATAACTATGCAAAATCGCCATCTTCAAGCCTATCGTATATCGCAAAACGTGATGTCATCGTTTCGCTTAAGTCGACGAAGCGGAACATCGCTAATCAACCAATGTCGTTAGATCACTCCCTGATGTCGTCATATTTTCTCTCTTCACAGTTCCTGAAAAGGTGTGGAATCTACAAGATCACGAAAAAATCACTGCAGACATGCTCGACTTAAATAAGAAGCAAAACGAGGAAGATCTGTGGTGGAACCAGGCAGTGCTTACCCATCTCGACCTGTCGTCGAACACAATCACGGAGATTTCTTGCAACATCAGAAATCTGGCAGATTTGACCGTGCTGAACGTAAGTCATACCCAACCACTCACTTAACAACCTTAACATGTTGTAATCAGCTTCAAGATAACGCACTAACAACACTTCCACAAGAAATCGGGTTGCTGGAGAAATTGGCTCGATTAAACCTGAGCCGTAACAAAATTAACGACTTGCCGAACGAATTTTTTCGTCTTCGCGAGCTCAAATACCTGAACCTCTCCCACAACGATTTAGCGGACGTCTCAGCAGATCTGAGCGACTTGGTCATGCTTGAACACCTCGACCTATCGAATAACCAACTTGAATCACTGCCTGGTGGAATTGGATTCTTAACTCGATTAACAACCCTCTCGATCCAGCATAACAAGCTGCAAATCCTGCCCAACGACGTCACTAACTTGAGAAGTGGGTTGACACAACGATCATTGTTCGGGATCACTTTTATAACTTTTTGGTTCTTTGCAGACTTGCAAAAGCTCGAGATAATGAACAACGACATCAAACTGTTGCCGCAGTACATGGGAGATCTGCACAAGATTGAGTTCATCTACGCGCAGCACAACGACATCGACAAGTTGCCGGAACTAGAAGGTTGTGATCACTTGCAGGAGCTTCATATTTCCAACAACTTCATAATGGAAATCCCTGAGAAGTTTTGCGAAAAGTTACCGAGCTTGAAGGTGCTGGACCTGCGTGACAATAAAATCGAGAAATTGCCGGATGAAATCGCGATGCTTCAGAACCTGATGCGACTCGACTTGTCCAACAACTCGATCTACAGCTTGCCGACATCGCTTTGCACGCTTGCACACCTTGTCAGTCTTCAGGTCGAAGGAAACCCGATCAGGTCAATTAGAAGAGACATCATCGCTTGTGGAACGCACAGAATCTTGAAGACATTGCGTGATCGTAACACTGATGGCGAGAAAGTGAAAATCGAACAGGTGACGACGATCCCGAAGAAAGATTTTCCGGACATTTACGAGCTAAAGAAAACAAGAAGCTTGACGGTTTGCGGGAAAGGTCTTGCTGAGATCCCAGAAAATGTATTTGAAGACGCTAAGAAAGCTGAAATCTCGGTCATCGATCTCAGCAAGAACAAGTTGGTCAGACTTCCAGAAGGCTTGTGCAGCATCGCTTCGCAAATTTCCGAACTCAACTTGAACAACAACCTGTTGAGCGAGATTCAGCCGTTTGTATCGCAGTTTAAAAATATCAAGTATCTAAACATCAGCTGCAACCATTTGGTGACATTGCCACCTGAAGTTGGAATGCTGACGTCATTGCGTGAACTCAACATCGCCAACAATCGGCTCGTGACGTTCCCAAGTTGTATCTATCAGTTGACACACTTGGAGATCCTCCTGGCCTGCGACAACAAATTCGAAGAGTTCGACGCGTCGGAGTCAGGGCTTGGTGCTTTGAAGCGAATAGCGACTCTCGATTTGTCGAACAACAACCTCAAGTCGGTGCCACCCGTGCTTGGCAATATGACGCAATTGACGACACTTCTCTTGCACGGAAACAGCTTCAGAGTACCGCGACATCAGGTCATCGAAAGCGGCACGCAAAGCATTTTGTCTTATTTGAGAGACCGCATCGAAATTGAACGTTGAGTACGTGAACGCATTTTTATTAACTTTTCTCGCCATTCGCTTTGCCGAACCTCAGAGTTACCAGAAACATTTTTGTTCAAAAATAGTTTTAATTTATCGTGATTTCTTTTGTTGAAACCTTTACGCTTTAAGCTTTATTTGTTGATTTTTTGGGTGTTGTGCATATTAAAACAAAGTTTTTGTTGAATAATTCGTGAAATTATCGCCGACTCGATGTTTAACTTTCACTTTCAGAGTGGAATCTTTGTTTCCGCACGTTACATCGAAATTTTCATGGTCAATTTTTACCTGAAGACTGTAATCTACCCACCCACGCTTTTAAAATCTTTTCAATTAAATGAAATGCAAAATTTATTCTCACTTTTTAACTTCACATTGAAACCTTTCATTTTAGTGCATCTTTACCTTGTGCTTAAAAACTGCTTCGGCATGAAACCGCAATCGCCTAGAAGTCTCATCGAAACCCTTCCATTAGGATAAATAGTGATCCAAGTCATTGAAGCGTGGTGCAAGGACATTCGAAGCCAGGCTTCAGGTGCGAATTGCAAAGCGCGACAGACGAAATATCGAATGACATTTGCGTGGCATACCAAGACTGTGTAAGAGTCTTCCAATTGTTTGGGAGATGCGCGGTGGAAATGAGCCCTGAATGCTGCTTCAATTCTAGATCCATCTTGGAAGAACTGCTGAAAAGTTGTACACCTCTAACTTGAAGCTTTTTTGAACTAATTTAGATACTTACTGAGTTTTCTGGTCTCCAGTGGCCTATTTCTGGAATCGGTGGAATTGGAGCGCCTTCCTCGAGTAAAGAGTCGTTTCTGACCGAAAAGTGCTCCTTATCATGAGCTGGTAGCTGACTGAGCATGATCTTTCCGGTCTCTTGAGCGCGTGCCATCGTCGAGATGACGAACTCGGTGATTGGAATCTTGAGCTCCGACAACCGCTGGCCGGCAAACTTAGCCTGATCACGTCCCTGTTCTGTTAAGATACGCTCGCCATCGGCGGCACCTTTGAGGTTGTACTGGCCGTGACGGAACAGAATGATGTGCCGCGTTGCTGATATTTTCTTTTTTACCAAACTATCTTTGTCGGCACTTCCATCCACTGGCAAAATACTTGTTTCGGCCCGTTGATCCTGAATGACAACATTCTAAACTGCTGAGTCAATAGAGAATCAAAATTCTTACCCAATTGTGATCCCACTCATTTGATTTTGACTCCACAAAGGCAGTCGCTCCAAATACGGTCTTGGTTTCGTTCAACATAAACTGGCAAATGCCAAACGTGGCTCCACCAACTGACCCGATAGCCACGGAAGCAGCGGTTACCTTCTTGAGCAATCTCCACGACATTATAAATTAAATTCAGTAAAAAATACTTTGAATGCAAGCGGTGGCGAGTGAACAAGGATTTGTAAACAATCGGGGTAAGAAAGTAAGCAGAACCGGCAAAAGTTTGTTTACAACTTTGAAGTTGTTCAGATGAGGCAAAAAGCGCAATGAGCATTTCCAATCCGCCACCAGATCACAAAGACTGCCCTGGCCAACTGGAAACAAGTAGCCACATTATAAACACTCAGTGATTCAATCTAAAACTTGAATTTATTTGTAGCTCAGCCTCTTCGAGAAGAAAGTATTCCGGTTGAAGGAAATTCAGGAAAGAAGTTAACCAACGGAAGCTGGCCAAAGCACCAGCGAGTAGCTTCTTGTCCCGCCAACGGAAGCCAGCTGCCCAGCTTCTTGAGTCCCGAAAAACACAACGACACCTGGACGAAGATCACAATTCTTCACCTCAACAAATTCACGAACGACGAGATATTTGACGAAATCTTCCCGGCGTTGTTCAACAAGGTGAACTTCTATCCCTGTTTTTATCAGTGCTACGACCGACGTGATGAGTTTTACTTGTACAAAAACTTCGAAGCTCTGCAGGCGCTGGAAGAAAACAAGCTGAGATTTATGCTGGGACGTAAAAAAATTCTGTTTGTTATGCATCTCAATGCCGCCAAGTTCGAAGACGGGAAAAATCACCCGTTCTGGTGCCAAAAGATCGTTCGATCGCTGTTCAGACGAAATGTCGGCAACACTTTGGATCTCAACGACTTTGCTACCGACCCAGAGTTCACAAACATTTCCGTTCTACTGAACCTGCAGCACAACTTGAAGTTTATAACCGATTTCGCCCGAATGAAAAATCACCGCATCGACACAATTCTGTTGCAAAACAACAGAATAGCTTCACTAGAAGGACAATTTCTTGCAATAACATCTCTAAAACGTCTTGATTTGAGACACAACCAGATCAGAACACTCGAGGGAGGGTGCGAGTCAGTGAGAGTAACTGAGCTGTCGTTGGATGACAACCCTATTTGCAAGGTTGCTGGCAGAGTCCGATATAAGAAGGTTGCGAACCGCTCGAAATCATACATTCAAGAAGTCCGGGGTTGCTTCTCTCATTTAGAATGGCTTGATGGATGTCGTGTTGACGAATTAATCGACCTTACCACATCCCAGAACTATCTCGTCCACAGCACAAAGTGTTCGTTGTTTGCTGAAGAATTCGTCAAAGACTTCTTCTCACTTTACGATTCTGTCAACCGCAAAAAGCTGATCGAATTGTACAAAGAAAATTCAATTTTCACAATCAACGTGTCAAAAATCAACATCGGCAGTAAAGGTCTGACGCAGCAGCTGATTAGGGTGGCCAGATACCGGAAATTTTCTCGAAATCTCACGATCCTATCAGACTTTAGCAAGGCAAGCGAAAACTTAATCTACGGAGCCAAAGCCATCGAACAAGTCTTTGAAAATCTCGTACCAACGAAACATGACTGCAAACACTTTTGCATCGACGTGCCGGTGATTTCTGAAGAACAAGTCATGATTACAGTCACTGGTGCATTTGAAGAGAAACACTCAAACTTCCAACTGTCATTCACGCGCACGTTCATCCTTCAGCCGAACGAAACCTATCAGTACACAATCGTCAACGACCAGCTGCTGATCAATAAGACATCGCAGACTCAAAGGATCAGTTTTACACGAGCCAAAAGACTACCTCGAAAAGCAATCAAAAAAGTTTGCGGGGATCTGCTGCCCAACGACTCAGAAGAAAAGAAGCTGATGATCGTCATCTTCATGGAACTTACTGAGCTTAGTGAAGTTGAAGCTATTAACAAACTGCACGAAAGTCAATGGGATCTAAAGCTAGCACTAACCAACTTCAGTAATTTAAATAAATAAACTGTGAAGACAATTATGACTCAAACCGCCTAAATTTGAATTTCACGAATCGGCTTCGTATAGATGGGTTTTAAAGGGTGCTCATCTACGACCCGGCAAAGTTGTTTACATCGATTAGAGTTGCTAATCAAATTCAATTCAGAAGATCTGTCATGAGCACCTTCAAGCAACGAGGCGTTCTGAAGAATGAAGCTGAACAGTTAACAGGTAAACACAACTAAATTGCTGAAACAAGCTTGAAATTCACACAACATGCTATTTTAATCCCCAGAGCCAATTGTAGAAGCAAAATCAATCAAGGCAACAAGATCAGGAACTCGAATATGCCGGCAAGAAATCGACGTGAACCCTCACATCCTCAGTGAGACTCTCCGGCCCAACAAACACGACGCAGTGTGGAGCAAAGTTTTCATTTACCACAACAATGTGTTTTCAAAGGAAGAAATTTTCGAGGAAGTCTTTCCTGTGCTGTTTGACAAGGTACACTTTTATCCATGCTGTTACAAGCGCTATCCCAAGCGCGACGAGTTTTATTTGTACAAGAACTACGATGCTCTGAAAGCGTTGGCTGAAAACAACTTACAAGCAAGTGTGCCGAAACTGCACAAAAAAGTTCTCGTTTTTGGTCTTCTGTTGGATATGGCAGACTACGAAGAGGGCCATCCGTACTGGTACAAGAAGCTTGCTGCAGAACTGAGCACAAAGCGAATCGTTGGAAACACTCTAAACCTCAACGAGATGAAATACGATCCAGAGTTCTGGAACATGGCAGTTCCATTGAACTTGAGTTACAACTTCCAATTCATCGTTGACATGGCTCGTAAACAGAATCCTCGACTCGACACAATTCTAGCGCAAAAGAACAGCATCAGATCGCTGGATGGACAATTTCTCGCCTTCCCAAGCCTGACGAAACTTGACTTTCGCCACAATCAAATCTTTGATCTGAACGGAATGTGCGAGACAACAGCAGTGACTGAAGTGCTTTTGGATGGAAATCCACTGTGCTTGGCGTTTAAAGACTCGAAAGCGATGATCTCCGCTATCAAAAGTCATTTCAGCAACTTGGAGTGGCTCGACGGATGCCGTGTCGAAGGATTGATGGACCTGATAACATTCCAGAACTTCATCGTCGACAGCAATAAATGTTCCTTGTTCGCACACGAGTTTGTCAAAGACTTCTTCACACTCTACGACTCTTTTGAGCGCAAAAAACTGCTACAGCTGTACAAGGCTCATTCTGTTTTCACTGTCAGCACCTACTATGATGTGGACAAGAGCGATTTTATAAGCCAAGCGATCAAGCAATTGTCAAATTACACGAAATTGTCGCGGAATCTCAAAATGATGTCTGACTTCAGCAAGGCGAAAGAGAATTTTTACTACGGAATTAAAGCCATTGGACAAGTTTTTGAACATCTTCCACAGACGAGCCATGATTGCACCAACTTTTGCATCGACGTGCCGGTGATCACGCAAGAACAAGTCATGATTACAGTCACTGGTGCATTTGAAGAGAAAAACTCAATCTTCCAACTGTCATTCACGCGCACGTTCATCCTTCAGTTGAACGAAACCTATCAGTACACGATCACGAACGATCAGCTTCTGATCCGGAAGCCGACACTCAAGCAGAAAGATAATTTCACACCGCAAACGAAAATGTTGACACAAGAAAAAGTTGAGTTGTTGTGCACCGACTTGTTCCCTAATGAATCCGAGGAGAAGAAGCTGAAGCTTGTGATTTTTGCAGAACTTACTGGGCTAGAACAAGAACAAGCAATTAAAAAGCTGCAGAAATGCCATTGGGATCTGAAGGTGGCACTGGTTTTAGTCAGCAACATGATGGAATAAAAATATTCAAGATTAAATTTTTGAACACTTCAAAATTCTGTTTTCAATTGAAACTTTAAGGTTTGAGGCAGACTTGGAAAGTAAATCTGAAATAACTTCTTAATTTCAGCTTTTGACCAATTTTTTTTTTAAAAAGAACAAAATATTCAAATTTAAATTTATAAGCGTTGTGCTTTGTGTCATGCTAAGTGTCATTGAAACGATTTTATGAGAACGCCTTAAAACTCTTTCATAATGATTTTAATTGATGACACGAAACATGAGAACGTATCTTAATTGCTTTTTTAGTCTCACAGGCTTCAATTGCCTCACTTGCTTGCAAACGAGTTTATTGAGAAATTCTGCTCGCCGAGCGACAAAATAGTCAGAATTTGCTCGATGACAACTCCAAAGGTCAAAGTCAAATCATGAGATGCTAAGTGTTAATCGACTTTATTAAGGAGTGAATGTTCTGGAAATGTGTTTATTCACATATTTTAATTCTTGCTCATAATTTGTGATTCTAAAAATCTTTGGAAGTGAAAGCCTGAAACGATTCAACATTGAAAGAAACGTTAAAAGAAAATGAAAATTCAGGAAATTTTCCTCTACTTATTCACAGCTTTTCATGATAGTGAGAAAATCAATTTTCCCATATTTTCCAGCTTTCCACTTGAGATTCCACTTTTCTCAAATTTTCCATTCAGTAGCTAAAATCGGTTCGTGTGGTGAGGTTTATGAAAACCGTCGAAACAAACCACGAATAAGTAAAATTTCCACAAAATAGACGAATTGAACAGCTTTTTTTTTGTCTTAGCAGCTTCTAGGTCGAGACTAAGCAAATTGAAAAAAAAACGTAAATCAATTTTGTTTGTGGGTGAAAATTTATGGTAGTGAAAGGAAATGAGAGAACTAAGTGGTGATAAACTAAGTGGTTTGATTAAAAAGTAAATACTCCAATGAGTCGAACAGGTTGGAGCGTGTGAATATGAACATTTTTCGATGAAACTCAGCAAAAGAGTACCAAGAGAGGCTTTCTCTCTTTACTTGGATTTAGAATTTTTGTTCCATCACTCGCCGCTAACAAACAACAGGAACGTGGAAAGAACAAAGTATCGCTGCGAGTTGCCGATTTGCGCACATCACATCGTCTCTTGCGACAATCGTGACGAAATTCTAAATAAAAAAGAAATTTTCTGCTAAACTGAATAGTTTCCTGAACATCATTTACACTGCCACGTGTTGCAACAGGAGAAGTGTTTTGCATGAACTGTTACCGTCGCTGGTATCAAGAAAAATTGAGAGAAAGTCGGGCGTGTGTTCGAGAATGCAAATACGATAAATCAACAGGACGTTTTAGGAACAATTTATTAAATATTAGTGCTTAATAAGTGGAAAGCTGCAAATTATCACCGTCAGCTACGAGTGTTAGTGAGAGTAAAATGAAAACATTGTCAGTTATCGCCAAGCCACCGTCAATTCTGTGATCTCAACATGTCAAATCATCTTCTACCGCCAGCCAGCTCATCTCGCTCAAAAATTGCTTTCGTTCAGGTAGATTCTGATGAATCAGCATTGACCCTTCGTAATGAGTTATTTAAGTAAGTTCTTATCAATTGACCTTGACTTAATCAAATCTTTGGATTAGCACAAACGTATGTTACTAGCAGTTTTGACCGTTTTATCCTGAGAATCAAGACAAAGATTTTCTCGAAACATTCTCTCAAGCTATGAATGTCAACTTTGCTACACAATAATGAGTTTTGTTTGAGTTTTATAAAACAAAAAGATGCATTCAATGGAATTTGATAAGACAAAAATTAATTACTACTGTAATAGCTTTTTTTTGTCAAACTTATTCAGCAATTGAGTTTGTATTTCATGCTTAGAATCT
>JPYR01000003.1:266214-276354 GCA_000775305.1 Belgica antarctica
AATAAGCCTACTCTTTCGCATATTAGCTAAAGCTAGCTAAAAGTCGAGTTATAGTGAGAGGTAGCTTATGATAGTCAACATTCCAATTCAAAAGAAAAAATGATATTCATCTATTTTTGCTCTATTGAACCAAGATTAAGAAGAATCAATTTATAGGCGCCTTGAAAATCTTTTTGTTAGCGAATAAGTCAATATTTTGTTCAAAGAATAAATTTATGTTTTCATTTACTTTTTGTTTATTTTCTTCTGCTAAGCTGTCTGTAGAAATTTTCTTCATGTTTGAACAATCTCTTAAATATACTTGTAAAGTGAGTCAGTTTCACTGAACTTACTTTTCAGCTCATTTATACCACGTAGAATAAATTAACTTGCCAACGACCAGTAAAGAATTCTCGCTCGGAAACGCCTGACATTAGGCAAACCTGATTGTCCCGTGATCAGGAAAAATCGCAGACTGAGTTCTGGCTGATTTCTCAAGGTCTGCAATACGTGTGCCTTGATCCCTAATGATCCCAAAAATTTTGAGCAAGATTTACAATAAGTAGATTTGTCGATTAAAATGAAAACCAAATTATCTTACATAATGAAATGAACGCAGTATTCTGTCCTAGTTGTCAATGAAACTTCTTTGGACACGGATTTTACAATTAGCAAGTAGAATTTCTAATTCTGAGACATGAGTTTTAGCAACAATGTTGAAATTTATGAAAATTGTTTTAGCTAAAGGTTTTTATTTAAGTAAACAAAAATAAAACAATGTTAGTCATAAAGAGAATATTGTATAATCAAGTTTTACATGTGACCTTGATTAAAATTTGCTGGATGTTGATTTTAGATAAAATTGAGATATAGATAAAATAAAATAAAGTAAAATAATATAAACTAAACCAAACTAAACTAGTGAAAAATAAAAAAAGATCTTTTTTTAAGAGTCGTAATTGTCTATTCGTACATAAAATTGCCACTTGATCTACAATTTTCTATGATAAACCTTCGCTCTTATTCCAAACCATTCGATTTTTTCTGAATCGCAAGTTTTTTCATCAAGTTCCACATTTTCAAAGTGGTAATGAATGTTTCTCGAGCGTCAAATCCACTGATGACAATTTCATACTCGATAATTTTTTGAAACCTTATGCGCTCAGTTTTAGACAAAACATTAAGACAGTCTGTTCCCAAACTTAGCAAAAGCAACAGCAAAAACTGTTTTAAAGAGCAAAACTTAAAGTTTATCATTCGGATCCCTTCAAAATGAAGGATGACTTGGAAAAAATCACTGGAAGAAAAAAGAAACCGCAGTTCATAAAGAACAAGTATAATCAGCGGCCTTCAATTGTGTCAAACTATTCTGTAGTGTCACTCAGTGATGTCACAGAAGAGTCGTTAGAAGTGTGGAGGACTCTGCCAGAGAAGATACGTCAGGATCCGAGCTTGGCATCGTTCAGAAAAAAAGACGAGAGAATAAGTAAAACTTCATTGCCGTTCAACGATTTATAATTTTCCAACTGTCATATTGCATGATCAACAATTTGATGCTGAATTTTGAATTATGTAACCGATCATTAGGAAGTTTTTCTGTTGAAGTGGTGTTATGTGGTTTTTCAAATGCTCTGATACCTAAAGTGTCAACATTCCTATAAGATCAGACATTCAATCTAGATTCAAGAATAATTGCACAATGTTGAAGAAATATGAAAAGTTGAAATCGACCATACTAGATTCTTGGTTGTTTTTTGAAACTCAGTCTTTTTCTGATTTATTTCAAATTTTTATCGAAAGGATCAGAAAGTGAGTCGCTTGTTAACACAGATGAAAAAGAAGCGAACGTTGACGATGCTTTAGACGACAATTTTTTATCTGATGAAGAAAACCAACACGGTATCGAACTTTGCAAAATGGATGAAAATGGGCAAGAAATACGTTCCAAGTAAGTTTGAGTTCCAATTTGGAAGAAATGATTTCGCAAAATTTTAAACAATTTAGTTTGGGGGTTTGTCATTTTAAAATTCCATTTATTTAAACAGAAGCAATGACGACATTCATCATCACTTAACAGGTCGTCATAAGGCAAGCTATAAAAGTGATTGAAAAACGGCGTCAATTAAATTAATTACCATTAATAATCTTGCAGCAAAATGTTTACGTGAAATACGTGAAACTGATCGTGCTTTTGGTCTGCTGGGTGCTTTTCACCCTTTTTCTCATGTCGAAAAATGAAAAATCATTGTCTTTTCAACAACTTTCAATTTCCGAGGGAACTGTTAAACGTAAGAAGCTTAAAATTCCAATACTTTTTAATTAACTTTCTTATTTCAAAAGGATTCACCTTAAGCGAGCAGCCAATCTACTCCCGTGTTAAGTTCATCTTCAAAGGAGCTTTTCTCACCGACCACTATGATGATTTAGCATCAAGTTTCATGTTCTATTTTTTGACTTTGCAATTTGCTAACGGATCATCGCACAACGTAACTCAGTTGTTAAAACTTCCAATTGCTAACATCACTGATCTTGACAGTGTCAAAACTTTGAAGCGAAGCAGTACAATTCATTTAAGCGACGATGAATTTCAAAGCTTACACTTTGACAACGCAACCTTACAAGTGAACATGCTAACAAAACTTGCAACAAGCCTCCCGGTCAACTTTTGCTACGATCCGTCTCCATTAGATACTGACAAGGGGCTTCTAATGGCGGCTGCAATTTTGCTAGGCTTGTATGTGTTGATTATTTGGGAACTGGTTCATAGAACTTTTGCTGCAATGATTGCGTCAACTTTGGCTATCGGTAAGTGTTGGCCTTGTCAATATACCGTAAAAATTACATAATAACTCCATAGGAGTTCTTGCTGCTATGAATGAACGGCCAACCATGGCTGTTATCGTGTCATGGATTGATGTGGAAACCTTGTTACTGCTTTTTGGCATGATGATTCTCGTTGCTGTTTTGTCTGAAACTGGCGTTTTTGACTTTTTTGCTGTGTATGCTTTCAAGGCAAGTTTTTTCGTCAGCCATGTGAATTCATGTCAACTTTAAAAATGTAATCATTAGATAACAAATGGAAAAGTTTGGCCGTTGATAATGTGCTTGTGTTTGTTCACTGCGGTTGTTTCATCAGTTTTGGACAACGTAACAACAATTCTTTTGATGACCCCCGTGACAATCCGATTGTGTGAAGTTATGGAGCTGAACCCGGTGCCTGTTTTAATGTTTACCGTCATCTACTCAAACATCGGCGGTGCTTTGACACCAGTTGGTGACCCCCCAAACGTCATCATTGCTTCAAACAGCTACATTTCAAAAAGTGGAGTAAATTTCACTAACTTCACCTTGCATCTTGCCATTCCAATCATTGCAGTGACGATTCAAACATATTTTCAACTTCGCCTGATGTTCAGACGCATCAACGACTTGCGTCACAGTGAACCAAAAGACATACAAGAACTGCGCCATGAAATCACTGTGTGGCAACGAGCTGCTGCATCACTGTCCACCTTTTCTAAGGACGAAGACATTGTGAGAAAGTCACTTGTGAGAAAAGTCGAGAGACTCGGCAAACTGTTGCAAAAAAAGCTTCAATCTGGAGAAGTTCCAAAAGAAACATACAAAGCTACGTTGGAAGACCTTCAAGCTAAATACCCGATAAAAAACAAGAATCTCCTTGTCAAGTGTGCAATCACACTAGTCTTCGTTATCAGCTTCTTTTTCCTTCATTCCGTGCCGAATTTGCAAAGGTTGTCGCTTGGGTGGACAGCTCTATTGGGTGCCGTCTTGCTTCTCATTTTATACGACCGGTGAGTGCTTGCATAGCTAATTTCGAAGCTGAAATTTATCTGAATTTCTTTTTATTGAACTTAAATAGTGAAGACATGGATGCAATATTGGCACATGTTGAATGGTCGACTTTGCTTTTCTTCGCGGCCTTGTTTGTCTTGATGGAAGCACTTTCAGAACTTGGTCTCATTGCATGGATTGGAAAACAAACTGTAAACATAATTTTGTCAGTTGGTGAAGGATCGCGTCTTGCTGTGGCAATTTTGATCATTTTATGGGTATATTATCAACCAAAATTTGGCAAAATCTATAGAGAATTGTTCTTAGGTCTCTGCTCTGGCATCAGCATTCGTTGACAACATTCCACTGACAACCATGATGGTCAAAATTGTCATATCTCTTGCTGAAAATGAGGCTTTGGGATTGCCCTTGCAGCCTTTAGTATGGGCGCTATCACTTGGTGCCTGCCTTGGTGGTAAATACGAATTATTTGATCATTAACAGTCTCTGAAAGTCTCAAAATAAACTTTCCAGGAAACGGAACTTTGATTGGTGCATCAGCAAATGTTGTTTGTGCCGGAGTTGCAGAACAACACGGTTACAAGTTCACTTTTGTTGAATTCTTCAAGTAAGTCACTTTATTCACTTATTTTCTGATTTTTAACATATATTTCACACTAGGGTTGGTTTTCCGGTCATGATTGGTGGAATTATTGTCTCCACGTTCTACTTAATGATAGCCCACGTGATCTTCCAATGGCATTGAAAGATTAACTTGTATAATTTACATTGAGTTGACCAGTGAACCAGGATTAAATTGTTACTACAACGGCCCGTTCCAGTGCAGGGTCTTAATATATTAAAGGAAAAAATGAAGCATAGTTTCTTAAAGGTTGGTCCCACATTAAATTAACTGCGGATTTGTGACCCATTAAATTAACAAAGTCTATTTGCAATTCACTTTTTTCTTATCCCTAGAGCGTCAATAAACTTAAAATGTACGCTTGTCAATTTATTAGGACTTTTGTTAATTTAATGGGGGACCGTTGTTAATTTAATTAAAAATTTGTAGATTTAAAAAGAAACCATGCTTGGATATAAAGATTTCAAATTCAACAAATAACTTTCATTGTTCCTTTCTTTCTTTATCTTTGTTACATCCCACATCTAATAAAATTTACAAAAATGCCACATAAGTTTATTTAAAATGCTAATTACTAATAAGCGTTTTGTTTCACAGGATAATTTGATCTGTTCTGAGCGAGATCGAAATTTATGATTTTTCCAAGCTAAACACCTAAATTTATGCAACTTGATATGCGGCAACGAACAGCGTCTATAAATTTTAGATTTTAAGTTATTCGTGGTTTCGTGTTGAATAAGAAAATTTCATGTTAAGATAAAGCGAGACATGAGAAATCGTCTATTTAAAAGTGGTTTCTGTGTGTTCAAGAGTTTGTTAATCGCAACACGAGTATGAACTTTGAAATATTTTTGTCCATTTCGAGAGTTGATCAAAGTTTTAAGTTGGCAAGTGTCTGAGAACTAATCTGACTCGAACTAATCTGTACCAAAAAGTATCTGAGAACTATTCAGATGTTGTTACTTTCTTATTGACTGATTGCTACAGTTATAATATCTGTTTTTAATGTCTTTTAAATACTTGTTACATATTACCAAATAATGTTTTGTGTCATTCGACAATTTCACTTAGTTTCTTTTGATGTCCATAACTAGTTTCAATTTTGTTCAGCATTGTATCTCTTTTTGATAAAAGATCATCACGCTCCAACAAACTTTTCATGAGCGTTTCATTTAAAATACTACGAAACTCTAAGATTTCATTGATTACAATCTGCAACTGAGTAACGTTCATAGTTTCTAGAAGTTTCAATGTAAATTGCTTGTCACAATATGTCTGGCTATTTCGTTGTTCCCTGTTGACTTTTTTCAGCGTATGATTGATGAAAGTTTTCATTCGAGATGCACTTTGCTGTGTGAACTCTTCCTAGAAAGAAAGGACTTTTTAAACTCTGTTTCAAGTTCGCAATTAGTTTCATTTTAAACTTTCAATGATTTCAATCAGAACCGGTAAATAAACTTCCTAACAACTGCTGTTTGCAAAATATTTACCAAATTGTGTTGGTTCTGGTCTAGTGAATATGCTACTAATAATGAAATAGTTGAGTTGGATTAAACCATCACATTTCACTAGACCATCACTGAGCCTTATGTGTCAAAATTGTATTTTTAATAGTTCCAAGTTTTCACCGGAAAAAGCTTCAGATTTTGAAGATTTAAGATGAAATCCTTTAAAATTCTGACAAACAGACATTAATTTTACTAAAAAAAAATTTACACAAGCGTAAAAGCGGTAAGTTGAGAGGCTTGGTCAATGCAACTTATAAAAAATGAACAATAATCAAAGAATACGCATATGATGTTGCGCAAAAATTACAACATCATGCATGAAAACTTACTTCGTGATAACCCAACGCTGCGTGTTTAGCATTAATGAAGCGAAGCTGTAAATTTGCGTTTCGAATTAGTTGCTCGGCAGCCCCGAGAGATTTGGGGCTTTCATTTGGTTTCTAAAAGACATTGAAAAGGTGAACAAATTTTTTCTTTCAATAATCAACTTGTTTTATAGTTTTGGGTCTAACAATTGAAAGTTTTGCTAAGTTTTATTCAAACAAATTTCTACAACTCACGTCTGTTATATCTGTCCTGAAATAAAGCGATGAAATTAATTCGACAGTGTCTTCTAAAGATTCATGGTTATCATCTAAAGAATTTGATAAAGTCTTGCATGATTTTTTCAAATTGAAACTTAAACTTTATCTTACAGGTCAACGTGTACAAATCATTCACATAACGTGAATCTTTCTTGTAATGCCGCTTGATTGATTTTAAACTTGAAAGAGAATCCATTTGATTGTCTATGTACATGCTATCAATTGTTCCACCAAAATTTGTTTAATGGTTTTTAACTGAACTATGAAACGACAAGTACTCGACCGCGCGTATTCCGAAACTAATTCGTTCGAACGATTTTGCTTCCGAGCATACGGTTTTTGCTCAAGTTTTCAAACGTGACGAGTCGACCAAGAGAGAAAATGTGTAAAAATTTAAGTTCAAGTTGCTTTCGTTTTTCGTTCGTGTGTATTTCTAAAAGCATGAAATACAGTTGAAACTTTTGTTGCCACTGATTGTTCATTAAGTTTTTCCAGTAAAGCTGCTAATTAATTTAATTTAAATTTGTAACGGATTCAGAAAAGTGAAATTTTCGTGAATTGGTAGTATCGCATTATCGTACAGAAAACTTAACAATCTGTTGATGTATTTTACCGCTATCACTCGTAGACTTACTGATTGAATGTAAGCTCTTCAAATGTTCTTCTTAGCATCTTTTTCCGAAGAAAAGCATCGTGTTATTCTTAAATTATAACGACATTAATTCTTTTTCTCTTTTGATCAGAGACAACTTCAGTACAAGTTCCTTATAGTCAGCCATGTAATCTTTCAAGCGTTTTTTCTGATCTAACACAACGAAGTTATTTTGAAACAACTTTGTCTCCAGCGAAAAAACTCAAAGTAACTTTTTGATAAATGCTATCTGTGTGTTTTGTTTTGATATTTTTACTGAAGTCAAAACACGTGCTTGCTTAAGAAGATACTCTGTTCAAATCAATAAAAGTCTTACAATGATAAGTTGACCTAGTCTAGAACAAAACACAAATTGCAGACACTTCATCAGGGTTCTTTCATAAAAAAGTATTTTATTTGTACTTAAAATGTTATAAAACAAGGTTCAAACACATCTTTCACTTTTTGTCAACAAACTGATACTTTTATCAATGCGCAGAATCAACACAGCTTATGAGTTAAAAATCGCTTTTATGCCATTCTTTTTAGTTTTCTTCCGAACTTCTGAACAAACGGTAGTTGAAACAACGGTCCTGAAATTTGATTAATAATGGAGTCAAAATATCAATATTTGCAAGCACTTGAAATGTACGTTGACCATCGAGAGTGAAAAGTGTTGCAGTTTTCTTTGTGTCAAATAGAGAAATAAGGATTTGCTTGGAATAAAAACTTTAATATGCCCAGTTTCTAGTTGTGATGTTACTAGACTAGCAGGTAAATGAAACATTATTCATGTCTTCATCAACAGCAGCTATTACAGCAAACTCTTAATCGTTTTTTTGTTGTAATTTTCAATAAAATGTTTGGGTTAAAGTTTATGCTATGCCTAAAATATTCTAAAAGTTTTGAACCAAAAGGTTGAAAAGCTTTGCTTACTTCATAAAAAGTTTTAAAAAAAATGTGGTGGAAAATTTACAACTGAGTCACGCGTTTTCTTTATATTCAATATTGATTTCTGTACTGAGATAAATTTGCAATGACTTCATTGAATACAAATAAAATTTCAATTAAACATTTGACGATCTGAATTATGATCTAGGCAACTACGCTTCACTTGATGTGCTTCATTTTTCTGTTTATCATTGTAAAGAATTAACATTGTAGTACTTCTTTTTGGCAATATATTTTGTCTAATTGCAATCGCGTAAAGCTGTGTTGCATGCCGACTTCCAGCTGGAAATGGAAGTTTTCGTTCAGTTTCCCTAACATTGGAAAATCCAGCAGCGTGTGTTAGGTTTTCCATTCATTTTAACGCAGTGCTTGAAAGAGTGAAGTCGGAACATGACAAGTTCAAATTGAATGAAAGAAATTATTGTTCATAGTGAAAACTAAAGACTACTTAATTTTTTATAATAATATCAGTAGTCAGAATAACTTGAAGAAGAAGAGAACAAACATAATCATATCAGGAGATAAAAGTAAAGCAGAGTTTTTTCAAGGAAACAATATTTCTCGTACAAACGTTTGGATGAAAAAAAATCAATAATGGAAAAGTTCACGTTAGTGACGTTTCTTGGTGAGTTTTTGCTTCATGCTCATAAAAATATCGAATTCATCGAAATGTAAACTTTTTGATGGAGGCACGTTTTCGAGTAAGAATGACAATGTTTAGAAATTATCAAGGAGATGCAATGAAAACTTCATTCATATAACCTTTCAAAATGTTTTGATAGAAAATCCTTGAGTGGATTTTTGTCAAGAAGAAAAAGCCTTTATTCGAGATAAAGTTATTGATTTTAGAAAAGTTTCCAAAGCTCTGACTTCTAATCCGGTCCATCTCTACTTGAAACTCATAAACTTAACTTAGTCATGTGCGTGATTAAATTCTTAAGCACACTAAGCTGAAGAACAAACTTTACTCTCATGTGCATGTTTTACAAAGTTTAATTAATAATGAATAATTAGAATGCTTCTCAATGACCCTTTTTAACATAAAAACTCTTGACAAAAGGGGAACTGCAGTCTATAGACTGTAGCATTTCATGGCTTCGCAATTTTACGAGGTTTCCTCCGTTTTTTGGTTTCTACTCTTTTTCTCAACTTTACGCGGATAAGTACTTATTCAATTTCTGTCTTTGACACAACATTCGCTTCCATTTTCATTTACTCCCACGCAAAAATTTACTTGAGCCGCAAAAGTTAATCAAATTGTAAAGATTCGCGTGTGTGACCGAAAAAGTTTCTTAAATCATTTGAACATTATTTCCAATGACCAGCAGATTTACCTTTGTTAGCTGCGTTGATAAATATTTTCACAAGTTTTTGTTAGTTTTCAGACGTTCAGAACGTGAAAACTCGAGAATTAATGTTTAATTCTTTTAAGAGTCTGGATTTGTGCTTTAATAATTATATCAAGAGAATTAGTACATAAAAATTCAATTTTAAAGCCATCATTGATCAACGCTTCTGAAAGTCGATACAAAAACGTTGAAATGACAAGCTTCAATAAAAGATTGATGCTTCAATATTGATGCTTCAATAAAAGATGCAGTGTTATTTAAAACAATGACGTTGTTGATTTCGATAACTGATTCATTGGAAATTTATTTCCACATTGGTTTTAGCAGTCCGCAAATCAAGATTACCAATAAATGATAAAGCATTGCTTAGCACGCTTACATAATTTGCAGAATGCACGCAACTGCTGTGAAAGAATTATTCGTTCTATACCAAACATTTACACATTTCTGAACATTTATGCATCACATTTGTTCACAACCATATTTTTTTCATAAACTTCACAGCTTTTTCTCAAAAGCCTCATTTTGAAAAACCTCAGCGATAAACCCGCCAAAACTCTAATAAAAGCAAAAAGATGTGTAACGATATTTGCATAATGGTTTTTGTTAAGCTTATGGAACAAAGCAGCAGGAAAATTCGTTTATAAACTTTCAACAAGTAGAAAGGAAAAAAACCTTTTTGTTCTTTTATTTTCGATGTGAT
>JPYR01000003.1:280859-291108 GCA_000775305.1 Belgica antarctica
AGTGTTGTCCGCCCCATCCAATAAACGATGATCTAACAATTTTTTATTGTCGAATATTCTTATCATAAGAATTGTCAAATTCATCGGTAAAGCAACCACGAAGTTTGAACCCAGCTAAAGAAAAGTTAAAGCAAAAACGGAAAGTGAATAAAATTAATTCGGAACTACCAGTACTCCCCTAAGTAT
The DNA here is from genome assembly GCA_000775305.1 of Belgica antarctica. Classification (NCBI taxonomy): domain Eukaryota; kingdom Metazoa; phylum Arthropoda; class Insecta; order Diptera; family Chironomidae; genus Belgica; species Belgica antarctica. The sequence goes on from JPYR01000003.1 coordinate 281,046, forward strand.
CTGCAGAGTTTAGGAAATGTATAATCTCATAAAAAAAACCAAATGAACAAAGACCGTTTTGCAAATTACACCAAAACGAAAAATGCTGAGCTGAAAATAAATTTCCCTGCCTTGCTTTGCTTTTATTGTTAGAACATCAACGTTTTTTCGTATAATTTTGGTTGCTAGAAAGCGAAAAAAGAATATTTTCTACATAATATTTTACTAGCAAGCACAGCATCTTAAATTGTTCTCAAAGTTACCAGAACAAACTGTTTGTCTCAGTTGAAGCATAAGCATAATCATAAACATAATTTAATGAGTATCTGGAGTAAACCTTTCTCAAGGCTGAATTCTGCAAAATGTAGCGTCTTCCGGTTTTTTGTTTTGTTTTGAAGGTTCTAACTCAGGTTGCAGGGTTAAGATATTCAGCTATGCCTCAGTTTCGTGACTGTAATGTCTTTGCCAAACGTCTTTGATGGACCATACAAATTAACTGGCTACAAGCTTGTCATTTTCACTATGTTACTCAACGTTATTTTTTTGGAAAAGGAAAGCAATAAGTTGAATTCGATGGTTTTCAAATGTTTTGTCGATCGGCAGGTTCTGAAAAACTAGCTCAAACAATCAAAGTTTTAACAGCTTCAATTTGTACTTTTAAAGGCTTTTACAATAAATAAAACTTAAGCGAAAGAAAGTAACATGATGCCAGAGCTTGATTTGGATGACAATGATCCACTCTCTTCTTATTTGAAAAAAGCTCCGATGGTGCAAGCATCACCTGTGTCACGAACAAACCACATAGGGCCAGGATATAAAAATAATAATTCAATGAATGACGTCACGCAGAAACTTTCGAGAAATATTAAACAAAATGATATTGATAAAGCGAATGATATTCAGGTGAACAACGAAAATGTAAGTAATCGTAAGTAAGAACTCAGACTAAGGAGCTTAAAGTTGATTTTACGTTTTCTGCATCTTCACACGTTTGATATTTTGGAAAATACCTCTAAGGAAAGTGGAACTAAAAAATTCAGGAACGCTTTTGTTATGTTAGTCACGAACATGACAAACCTTCAATAAATGATGAAATTTTTCGTCTGAGTGTCTGTTTATCTGAAGGAAAGGACGTATGGGTCGTGTACGAGAAAGCCTAACTGCGAATTGCTTGTAAATCTTCTTTTCTTGCTATCAGTTGTTCTTGGTACTTCTTATTTCACTTAGAGCCATCCAAAGTTACGACTCGATTGTGCGTCATTAATATCAATTGTTTATACATCATTCGAGGATCAGTTCAATCATTCTCGTTTCGAGCGATTTTTGTATCATCTCAATGCTGTAGCGATTGTTCCAAAGCTGAAAAACCATTGAATATCAGATTTAACTTATTGAAATGAATTTTTCTGACGCTAAAACATAGAATAGTACAACAGAGATCTCGCAGACGTAAGAACTTTTTTAAATTAGATCCTTTCCAATTTTTAAACAGCTGTGAAACATGTTAGTGTTGGGATTTAACAAAGAAAACATGTAAAGCGGAAATCTCAGAAGGTTTCGCAGAACACACACACATTACACAAAGGGTCGTCGAGAAGAAAACTGTGTAAGAAGCAGCTGCCAAAAACTACACTCTCGTGTTTATCCTTCTTTTACAATACTTTAAACCAAGTTTGTTTTTCGACAATATTGAAGTTTTAGTTTTACTTCGACCCAGCTAAATTTAATATTCTAAATTGGTTTTTGCAATGCTGGGGAGTTTAGTGAACAAGCTGAAGAAACGATTCTCACCTAGCGTTGAACTAGACTCATCACAACATTCAAGATCAAGAAGCATTTTTATGAATTTTATTACAACAAGCTATGCTATTGTTAGCCAACAACAAGACGATGCTTATTGTAGCGGCATGTTGCCTAGGGTGTACGAACAAAACTCGGGGATGATAAGTGGCATTTGGTCTCCAGTATCACTGAAACAACCAGAAAAGTCTTTCAACGAACTCGACAATGTTACTGAAAAATTCATGCGCTGCGTCAATGTTGAAAACATAATCGATGTAAACTTTGTTAATCACTAAAACCCTTTTTCTTTCAACCGTGATGTTTTTACTCAACAAATATTTGTTTCTTCTAATTTCAGAGAAAAAATGACCGTGAAGTCATACGTCGTCGACTTGCCGAAGGAGAAGAGGACGATTATTTCAGTAACTTAACAGCATCAAGACCAATCCGTAAACCGGGGAATTTGCAGTCACGACTGCAGAACGGTTAGCATTTATGCCGGCCGCTAAGCACCAACAGTACGAACATTTTCTATTTTTAGGACGTAATCTACAGATTTGCTTTATGAATGAAGCTGCTTCAGATAGTGAGAGCTCAGATAGCGAAACATGTCCCAAACTTTCACAAGGAATGAACCGTAAAAAGACCGCTCAACGTTCGAGCAGCTTGATGAGACAACACAGTGCAAGTTTGAGCAGCAATCCATACAGTTCACGTCCATTGTCTGTTCCTAATTCTACGATGGAAAAAATTCCAAAAGGTTCGGCTCAAAACCTTGTCTTTTCAAAATTTTTGACATCATTTTCATTTCAGTTGAGCGATCAGCATCCCTTGTTATTGGTGCATCAATAGAATCAACCGACAATAACTTTTTCACGCAGCAAGCGCGACTGCAAATCGAAGCAAGAATGGCATTGTCGCAAGCAAAAGACATGGCACACATGCAGATGGAGGTAAAACTTGATCTAGAGTGACCATGAAATTAAATTAATCTGTTGTTGTTTTTAGATCGAGCGTCAGAAAAAAGGCAACTGTCCAATAACTGAACTAGTGCTTGGAACCCTGAAAAAGGTGGGCATCGATGTCGCGCCTGCTAAACGACGACTTTCAAGGCAAATGCTGACACACATGAACATCGCTCAGCTGCAGATCATAATTAACGAGTTCCACACGTTTATTGAACACCTGAACGAAGTTTTGGTAAAATTCTTAATGGATCGAGACGACTTAAGCATGCGACAAGACTCTATGCTGATAGACGTTGAGGATATCACGAGATACCTGTTAGTGTTACTATAACTTTAATCTCTACAGTTAATTTCTATTCAAAATAATCACGCAATAATGATATTCAATATTTTAGAGCGGAGAAAGAAGAAGTGCAGCTTAAGAACTCAGCAAACTCTGCAGCTTTGGTGAAAAAACAACCACAAGTTTTCAAGGAAAGCAATATAAGCACAGTAAACAATGTAGCAAAACCAACAACCTTGACAAGTGTTCAAGCTCAGCCACAGAAGAGGGACATTGTCACGTCTCAACAGTTCAATAAAAAGGTCTTGGTGGTGAATGGCAACGGTCATTCAGTGAAAACTTCGATATCAGGAGATGTGCTCGAGCAGAATGGACTACACTTCTAAAAACGTTTGGGTCTATTGGCGAAAGTTCATGGTTTTTGAATATAATCATACGTAAGACTTGACCAAGTCTTGATAAAATTCACACATTTTGTCGAATCGATCTAGTCTAAAGTCGATCAGTTGTCACGTCAGCAATTTGGCTCTGACAGTGGTTTTCCTCGATATTACTATTTATCATTTATCTCACCAAACTTCGAAATTCTTCTTGAAACTTAATAACTTCTCTACTTTTGCTAAAAGTTTGTTAATCAAATACAAATCAAGAAGAAGGCTTGAGGAAATAAAATGCTAAGGAAACAGTTAACATTTCATCGTGTCTCATTACAACATCATTTCAAACTGTTCCGATCGAACACTTTTCCATTTGCGAAATTAAACGCTGTATACCAAAACGCTTCTCTCGTGTATTTAAGAACTATGCTACCCGAAAATAGCTACGACAATTCGTTGGTAATTTTTGTGTTCTCAGTAAACGTTAAGCATGGATTGAACATTCACAAGCCGATAAAAACAAATTATGGTGTATTTAAACGATGAACTAAACAAACAGTTGAAGTATTATCTAAAGCTGCTCATTTCACGTCTTAATTAGTTTTTGATTCAATACTTTAGCTGTCGTTTCAACTTAATCTCAGAACCAAGCAGCAAACAAGATGCCATGTTTAAAACAGCAAGACCGGTCAAGGAATATATTGGAAATCTTGAACTGTTTTGTGAACCCTATCAATAAATGAATATAATCGAAAACATCATTTCGTGAGTCAAAAAGACCGAAACCGTATTTATTGAAATCAAAAAGTTATCAAATGATCATTTTAAAGTAAACAAGAAATATCAGAATGGAGTTTTTAAAAGAAACTGCATCCGATGTTCGTGAAACTTTTCCCAAATCATATGACAAGAAAACTTTAACTAAAATGATTACCTGCCTGAGTGTTTGACGAACTTAAACTAATGTTTAAAAATAAATTCAATCGGATACGTATAAAAAGAGTTAAAAAAGTTTCAAAGTCTCAAGGGTAGTACTTTTTACAATTCATGTTTCCAACTTCTCGAGATCAAGAAATCCTACAATGCTATGATAAAGTTTTATGCTTCTTAAGAATCACAATGAGATTAATGCCCAAGTCAAGTTAGTTTTTGTAGCAAAATATATTTTTCCGACAAAGCTTTACATGGTCGCATAAACAGCTGAACTATTTTGGGACAAAAGCTTTTGGCAAACAAAGTACTTATGCATTTGAAGACTCTTAATTTATCTTGTGCCATTAGTTATGATGATTTGTTTGATAAATGATGAAACTATTTGTTAAAAAGGCATATTTTATATTGCACAGTATGATTATCATAAAGCAGTAAGCATTCTTAATAGTTGAACAAAAGGAAGGTAGAGACGAATTCCTTAAACTAAATTCTGTTTACTGCTTTCGAAAAAAAATTATGAGATGATTATCTACGAAAATTTAAAAGTTAATTCGCTTTTATGTATGATACACATTGAAATCCTTATAAATAAAAAGTGATAAAATGTTTGTTTTGTATTTTTCTCCTTCTATCATTTCACATCGATTGCTTTCTGGAAGCTTTCCAACCACTCCAGCTTCCGGCCATCTTCAGAGAGAGCTTTTTAGTCTTTCAAAGCACGCGCTCAAATTTACTCAAAAAATGTTGACGAGAAAAGATGCTGAGAGAGGATTTATCCTGTGACTGAATTCTCATTCATTCGTCTGTTGGAACCAGTCGAGAAACGTTCGTGTTTCTTCTCACTATTGCATAATTATTACAAGTTTCTTTTTTCCATTGAAAAAAGCTCGAATATAGAAAGTGAAACACATTTTCAGGACATCGAATGTATAGAAAGTTGAACTTATCGTGAAAGTAGCACTACTGAACTGTGCTTTTGGCTCGGAGAAGATTAACTTGCAGTTCAATTATTTTATCCTGATTTATTGCGGCGTTGTTGCTGTGACAAGCGCGTGGGGAGTCGAAGAAAATCTAACAAAAAGGAAGTGTAGCAAGTAAAGAAAAGTTTAGTGTTGAAAATGAGTGATCATCTCCAAACGACTGCAGCTATGGGATTTATTAAAAGTTTGCTGGTTGGTTTCAACATTGCGTTTTGGGTGAGTTTCCGAATTTTTCATCAATCTCACATCTTTTTGCTCTGCGGACCTTCGACAATATTATTAAATTATCGTCTTTTAAAAAGCATGTTAGCATTTTTTCGCATTCTATTGATAAATAAACTGTTGATTGCGTGGAAAGGGGTTATGCCTTATGTTGACGTGAAGGGTTGTGAAAACAAAAAAAAATTACCTTTAAAATTCGCTTCTTCACATTTGATTTTCCTAGCGCTGCCATTCACAGCCAAAGCATAGATCAAAAGCTTAAAAATGATGTGCTAAGAAAATCAATAGGTTTAAGGATGTTACGCTGAAAGTTCTCATTAAAAGTTCTCAGCCATTTAATTTGTGGAAATTTGGTTCTACAAACTTTGATATATTTTTAAAGTCCTAATTTCTGAAGCAGCCATTTCTTTGTTAAACAAGAACTGAACTTTAGACAACGTCAGAACTTTAATAATTTTAAATCGATAAAAGATTGAGATAAATATATTGCGAGAAGAAAATACAGTAAATTGAACGGAAACAAGCTTGTAATAAAAGTTCGTCTTAGCAAGTCATATGTAGAACCGAATCACGCACCTTCTAATAATCTGCGAATGTTAATAATTTACTTCATAGATATTTTGATTTATATGTAATGCCTGAAACCACGCAACATCGAGAAACCAATTTTATGTTTCCTTTCGATACTCGATTGAATTTCGTGAAATCTACCAGCAACAGAGTTTTTCTTCTGTTTCCATAGGAAGAGACCATGGAAGAAGGATGTTTATTCTTCAGCTTTCTTATATTTTGTGTCTGTACACAAAAAGAGGGCACGAAACGATAGATCCTTTCCGAAACTGACTTTTCATTATTTATTTACCATAAAAAGTTCAAGTTCTTGATTTCTATCTTGTTCACTATGAACAAACACAAAGTTTTCATACGTCCGAACTTTTGTTCATGTATCGGGTTGTAAAATCTAAAAGTTAAAGTTTATTGTTCATCGAATTACATGACAAAGCGAAGATAAAGCGCATGTCCACGTACTCTTATTACTTTTGTTAAATTAATTATCTAGAAAATGAGTACGAAAAGATTGAAAATACATAGATAGACTGGTGAATGACGTCTTTGGATTAGGATAGAAGAGCTCCTGTTATTCTGAAAATGAAACATTTGAAAATCAGAGCTTTTTTCATTAGTTCAAGCAGTGCTTGAGAAACGCATACTTGGACGAGTTTGTATTCATTCGGGGAAATTTATATGAAAGTGTTCAAGTCGCAAGTGTTACTCAAGAACAAGGGCAGTCTTCATCTAAGAATGTTCTCCACAATTTTCGTCTCTAAATTTGCCCTTAAACACGAAAGAAAAAAGAAGTCATGTTATGTTAAACACATCGCTTGTATCTTTATTTTTATTGAACCATCAACGTAAAACCAAATTTCTGATCAATTGTAGTAAATTGCTTATGAATAGTAAAACGAAAAACAGAATTCAGTAAACTTGATTTTGTTCGTTTAATAACAACAGAAGTAAAATCAACGTAATTTTGTAATGAGATTATCGTCGTGTGTGTCATTGTTATAGACTAAAATGTGAATTTTCCGTTTTCAATCTCCCGCTTTAAAAAAATTCATCCACAAAAAGCAGCGAAATAATGAAAATTTAATGAAGTTGTTTTTTTTGTTTCTTTTTGGTCTCTTCTGTGTTCGTTGAAAACTCGGAAAACAGGCTTCAGGCTTAGCCATGCTGTGTTCAGGAATTTGGGTACAGATTGGACTCCATCGCTATATGGAACTATCAACAGACTATACGAATACCTTCCAAATTGTTTTGGTTGCAATGGGTCTGCTGATACTTTTTGTTGGCTTCCTGGCCTGCTGCTGTACAGTGAAAGCGCAATCTTCACTTCTGTACTTGGTAAAATCAATTTAATTTAAAAATAATCATAAACTGACAATCTTCTATACACAGTACGCTGGCTTCCTAACTGTTGTTTTAGTCATAGAGATAGCAATTGCAGCGAGCCTTTACACTTACAAGGATCACCTAGCCGACGGTCTACAAAAGGGTTTGAATCAAAGCATCAGGAACTATGGACCAGATTCGGTGATGAAGTCAGCCGACTTTGATGCCATGCAGGAGAATGTAAATTTTTAATACCTTTCACCCTTTTTGCCTTCATGAATTTAAATATTTCATTATTCCAATTTTAATAATAAAAACTACTTCACCCTCGCTGTTCTGCTTTTCACCAAAGTTGGGCTGTTGCGGGAATATAGATTATAAAGACTGGTACACACTCACTCCTCCTCGTCCAGTGCCTCGGTCGTGCTGCAAACAGCCGGGGCCAATTAGATGTGATACGCAAGATGAAACACAAATTTACAATCAGGGCTGCTACATAAAGGTACCGAAATGTTTCCTTTATTAATGTTATGATTCAGCCTGTCACTGGAAAACTAGCGTCCATTGTCTAATTTTGCTTAATTTTGTTTAGGTGACACAATATCTCGAGCGTAACATGTAAGTCTCCAATAACATGACAATGACATTCATTGTTCGATAACAGTTTCTTTCTCAAGGGGACGGATAGCGATTTCAGCTTTAGTCGTTTCGTTATTCCCTCTCGTTGGATCTATACTTTCGATTGCTTTGGCCAAAAACATCAATAAGGCAAAATATGAACAGGTGAGTGATTAAATTAGCCAATAATTACCAGAACAACAGAGTTGCAACGTGCTCTTTACAGATGGCCTAAACTTCGCTTTTTATCATGTCCCTCATTCAGGTAAATTTCTTTTTATTCTCATTTTATTCAGCAGATAAATCTGCGCAGATGTGGGAGGTTATTTATGTTACGGTTTTTTTACGAACTTTTTGAAATATTCGCAAAAATATTCTGACCTATTTAATGGACAATAATTTTCATTTTTTACAGGATCCCAACTTTATTTGATTCTTGTTACGTCGCACCTTAGAGCTTTAAAACTGTTTGTGCACCTTTCTGAGAGTTTACATTTTCAGAGACGAGCGAGTTGGTTCAAGCCAGACGATCAAGCTTTGTCAGCTGCTGCTGATTAAAACTGGTTAATCAATATCAACGTTATGTCAGTAGTTCAACTAACTCCAATCTCGTCTACTGATAACTTCAAAAAAATTTAATCTGCATGTGATTTCGATTTTTGAGCACAGAGTTGATTAATGCACAGTGTTGTTTTCTTCTAAACGTTTTCATTATTAAATGTAATTCGTTTGAAAAATTTCTGCGTGTTTTTGACAAAATATAATTGATACACTTCACAACTTGAGGCAAAGGCACTTGTTGCAGTCAAACCTACAAAAGGTTTTTCTAATTGAATCAATTTGAACTATTAATAAGCAACAGGAAAGATCTTTGAGCGGAAAACACTTCCGCGGAGTGGTTTAATTTTTGTTGAAATTACTGCTCTGCCCCAAAAATCAACCGCACTCAATGTTGACACAACGAGTTGTGACACGAAGATCGAAAAAATGAGAAGAGATAACACAAATTACTTTTCCCAAAGACTGATTTTAAAGTTATAAAACATATACTTTGTGGAACTACTTTAGTTTAGCTTCTTAAATTCTAAAATATTTTAATCACCTTGGAATTGCACACTTACTTTGTTCCTGAATGAGCTTGTCAACATTTATTCCGCCGGAAGGCTTCGATTTTATTTTGGTTATCGAGTATTCCGGTACCGGAAGGACATGATAAATGAGAAAGCGAAATTGTAAATGACCAAACATAAAATTATAGTAAATTTACATATTCTAACTTAAGCGTGAAAGTTGCTTGTACCATCATTTTCAATACGAATTTCATCAGATCATAATGTGAGTGTTATTAAAAATAGTAAAACGTCGAAGCGGAAAATTGATAAGAAATAATATTTGATCAAAAAAGAAAAACGCTTTATTTTCAAATGAAAATTGTCACAATCTTTCATATATTATGATTAGATATTGCAATTGATAGATTGCTGTAAACAAAGAGGTATTTTTTGGGAATATTTTATTTCATTATTTATAGTTGAATAAGTTAATTGAATGTTGGCAGAGAAAATCACTGGTTAGTAGCCACATAAAGCCTATATTCAACACAGTTCCTACCTTCTGTTTGTCTTTTAACGTGTAATAAATTATAATTGTCTTCATTGTGTTTTAAGTTTAATCAAAACACCACGTGGGCTTTAAAGCCAGAATGAAACACAAATTTTATGTTGAAGATCGATAATTTAATGAAATTGTTTCTGAAAACGATAATCTAAAATAAAACTTGGCGCAACTTATGAATGCGTCTTTTGTTTGCATATTTTAGTTCAATACACTTTCTTTTTCTAGCTTTGTACAGAGCTTCACAAGATATTGAAACAAACCCGTGTGTGGAATTAATGATGTTTTTATTATTTTAAAATGAAAAGTTGATGAAATTGTGAATTTTATTAACTTACATGCCCTCCCACTTTATCAAGCAGATTGACAGCAATGTCAGTAAAAATAAATTTCTAATTCTAAAATGAGAAAAATCTA
>JPYR01000003.1:357934-373120 GCA_000775305.1 Belgica antarctica
TACATGAGTGACAGACGAGTGTGCAAAAACGGTATCGCAGAGTGTACTAGCCAAAATTTACCAGCTCAATGTCAATCATTGTTGGTGAATGTTTACATTTAATTTAGCTTGTAACTAAAATGACTTTATGTGCCACATTTTGTCACCGCTCATTTTGACAACACTGTGTATGAGTCTTAATGAGAGGTTTAAACGATAAGGCGGTAGCGTAAAGCGAAAATAATCGACAGTTTTAATCTCTTGGATGTAATTAAAACTTTGTAATAATCACTGAAAATGTGTTTGCCTTTGAGATTAAATGTCAGACGAGAACACGTAGAACCAAGTTCATTATCGCAGGATTAAGATTTGCGTTCGTTTAATGCTTGGTTGAAATGTTGCTTTCCAGTAAAAATTAAGAGCCTTTCTGGTGCCGACATTTAGTGACAATTTTCTGGGGTTTTTTGAGCTTACAACTTTTCACATCGCTAAATATTGTGCACTCTTTTGACTTCACGTGTTCATCGACCTCGAGACAAACAGAAATAACTAAACGATTTGATTAAAAACTATATGATGACAAGGAAAACCAGTCTCGAGAAGCGCAGTCTCAAGATCAAGAGCGCAAGTAGTTTTTAAAAGCAAAGTTATGCAATCTCGTGAAATGAAAAATTACAAATGCAACTTAATTGAAATGCATTCATTTACGTTTTGCAACGTGTGGGTAGTATTTCATTCAGCATGTCAGACTGTTGGCAAATAATTTTGAATCATAAATTTTAATATCTCACAATCTGGAGCTGATTAATAAATTACCTTAGCAAACAACACAGTTCACCTCAAGAAAGGGTTAAAATCTGCAAGCAATGTGATGAGTTTTTTTGAGTTCGGTATTTGTCAAACGTGTGACAATGAAAAGCGGTTTCTCAGTCTAACTTTTTACTCATGATACTTGGATTAATTCCGTCACTCTATTAACATCGTTGAAATTCTATAGAAAAACAAAAACATTTAATTAACATTCAAGTTCAGTAAATGGAGTGTACTAATTCTTAAAGTCTTATCAGCATTTATTCTGAATAAACTCTTATAACAAATGGAATAAATTTGTAAATTGAAATAAAATATGTTAATTTAAATATCGAGAATGTAGCGAATAGTGGCAATAGCAAAACAAACAAGCAAAGATAACTTGCGCATTCATTCACTTAAAAGTGCATTCAATGTCATTGTAACCGCGCAAAGTCGCGAAACAACCATTAAAGTTGTTTTGTTTTTGTCGTCGACAAGTTTAACAACCTCACTAACCGACATAAAAATATGCGTCAATGAATGTCATAATTGTTTCATGCTTGCAATAAACATCATTTTGAATGTTGCTTGAAGTCTTCGCACACATGTTGTGGAAAATTGAAATTGAAAATGAATTTTGCTGATATCTACGTGTTTCTTGAAATTTTCTTTGACGAAGCCAGCGATAAGATTTTTAAATATTTTTAACTAGAAATGAGAATTCAATACGCGCAAAGTGAAATTCCATGTTGCTGCTAATGCTGGAGTGCAAATTTGGATTTTTCATGTCGTTTTGAAGGAACTGGCACCCAACATTTCATGAAAATTGACGGCAGCAAAACCCATTATGAATAATTCGATTTTTCGAAGCTGAAAACGTGCTTTGCATGATTAATTAATTAATTATTTCATAAAACTGTTTTCTCGAACGATCAAAATTTCAGACCAAATAGGTTGACTCTCATTTTTTTCTTTTCGCTTAGTTGGCGTACTTCTAATAGATTGATCTTAGATGTCTTTATTTGCGTGTCATTTGAACTTTCCAGCTGGAGCCAGCAAATTTTTCTCTGCTATGATTGCAGCAATATACAAAGGCGAAAGTAATTTTTTCTGTACAGCCAAACCACGTCCTGTGAAATGCAGCTTGCGAAAAGCTTTCTGTTTGTTTTCGTGAAACATTTTCCATCTTGTGAAACGTGCTCTAGGGACGTTTCCACAGTAAAGTCACAAGATCAAAGTTCAAATAAAATGACAGAATGCTATGAGTTTTCATGGGATTTCAGCCGTTAAATCTGTGTGCAATTTTTAAATAAATCGTATCAGAAATATGTTGCAAGCTTCTATATTTACATTGAGATTTCCTATTTGAAATTCCACAGACATGTTTTCCGTGACTTTGAAAGCCAAATTTCTGTGCTGGAGCTTAAAATGTTTGCACCACACTAATTGCTAAGTTAATTTATCATTCCATAATTTAAAGTTTTTGCGCAAGAGATTTATTTCCTATTAAATGTCTATTTATACACAGCTATGTAAATTGTTTTTAAAAAATGATACTTTTTATTAATTTTCTCATTGTTTCTTCTTGTCAAATCAAAATGACAATTAATTTATTTAACGCACCATTCGTTTATTTTGAGACAGATCAAAAATGAACATGGCAGCAAATAATGGGAAAATATTTATTAACTTAAATCGAATCTATACGACAGGACTGTTACCAATATTTATTTCAATTTTAAAATAATAAATTATTAAAAGTAAAGCATTTCAAAATCCCTGTTTTGATTAAATCTATTTACAAAGCTTCCAAACTTCAGTATTAACTGGTTTGTATTGATATTGGAATGAGTGTTTATTTGAATCACAAAGCACAACAGCTAATTTAATTACTCAGATACGTATTCTGTTCAAACACATTTCCCAAAACGCACAGAATTGTAATTGGGACTGAAAAAGTGTGTTCCTGTAACTCTGGATACGTTTCAAATGAATTGCTGTAATAAATTATAATCGAGACAATTTATTTTGACTGATAAACTTGATTAATTGATTCTCTCGTATTGCTGACTGAGCGATAAGCTTCATCTGCTACTTTTCATTATGCGATCAAACCTATTTCGTAAAAACAGAATCGAATACAAAACAATTCAAACAGTGTCATCATACATGGTAGAGAACATTTCAATACGTCTTCGAATCGCAATTTGTCTCAGACAATTAAAGTGAACCCCTCTGTTGACACATTCACATAGCGTGTCAACAGAACATATCAATTTTAATAAATGTCATCACGTGTTTTATCTTTTTTTTCCTTCAGAAAAATGAAAGCAAAGTTTTGAGATTGGGTTCAGCAAAGATGAGATTTTAAGGCTCGAGAGTATTCTAAGAAAACTCTTCGCATTAAAAATCAGCAGCAATATGTTGAGGAAAACGGTGCATGTAAAACTGATTGAACTTTGAAAAAGCGTTGCGTGTGTGTTTCCATGGATGTTGTGTTTGCTACCAAGGCTAAGTTATCAGTTCCATTACCTTTAGCTTATCAATTGGTGCGGCTAAAGTGTACTCCGTGGGGGTACTTTTCTTACAAATTTATAAAACTTCGTATAAATTGTACACTTTTGAAATTTTTGTTTTAGTAAATTTGTGCAAATTCTTACAAATCTGTACAAATTTATGGTTTTTTCAAAAGATCATAAATTTTTACAAATATTTTGTATCATGGCTCTGTTATCCGAAGTCGTGATATATGAAAAAATTGTTTGTCTGGAAAAACCATAAATTTGTACAAATTTGTAAGAAAAGTCTCCCACGAGATACACTACGGCCATAAGTGCAATATTGTGCAATTTAGATAAGATAAAACATTATTTTAATTACAAATAACGTTTCGAGAAGCCACTGAACTGGATTGTATCAATCGGTTGAATTAAAGATAAATCTTAGAAAATTTGTCCTGTTCTTAAGCCAAATCGATAACACATTAAAGCTTTATGTTATCAGATATGATAACGAATTGTGATTTACTGTTTACATTTTTTTTTTAAATCAAACTCTAATCTGTGTCATGTGAATCGCTTCGGTTTTCTTGTTTCACAAGTGGCAATCAAAACAGATTGATGAATTTATTGTTCTTTATCAGTTTTGAGGCAATTGAAACAAATTCTTTATGCACATCGTTATGACCCTCTCAGACATAATTCATTAATTGTTTACTTGATTTCTCTTATCAATTGACGATTTTATTTTGGCCTCTTACTTTCCAGCCTTGATATGACTTCGACAGATAATTCTACTCCCAGCACTGGTGACCATGGTAATCACTCAACGCTAAGCACTTCAGAACCGAAAAGAAAAGTTTCTATTCTTACGGATCCCCCCAGCGCTTATGATAATTACGCTTTCGATGGCCCAAGACGGAAGATTTCCCAAGTGAGAATTTAAATTAAATTTTCTTAGTTGAAGTTTTTGACGAATTATGTCAAATTGTTCCCAAATAACTGTTCAAATGGGACGCTCATCAAACTCATCAAATTTACCCATGAATATCTTTCCCAAGGTGCTCATTGAACATTATTTCTTCCCCTATGCTTCTAGCAATCCGACCAATCTGATCCGGGTCCCACAAGGAAGAAAAGCACTTTGAAAAATCCTCTTACACCTGAACAACAACAGCACGCTCTCCAACATGTGCAACAGCCAGTTGATCCCATCGTCACTCAACCCACACAGCACTCAGCACCTGCAATTTTTCCGCACTTGCAATCTATATACGGTGAGAAGTCTTTTATGTCCGCTGTTTCACTTGCCTTCACTTTCATTATCGTTCAAATATATCGGAATGTCTAGATAGTTTTACGTAGAACACTGGATTCAACCTAACAATCTCAATTCCGTTTTCAAAGCTTACTTTCCAAGGATTCCATGTTCATTTTCACAAAATACGGGTGCATCATTTTGTTCCCTCGTATATTTGCCACGCTTAGAAAATAGCAATGAAATGAGCACACAAAATCCGATTGAGAGCTTAAAAACTAGGAGAACATCCAATCATTTGTTCTGTAGATTTTTATTGAAATTGCTTTTTCGCATTTTCTTTCAGACAAGCACAACGGTGACCATGCGTCCCACCCACGTGTGAAGAAGCACTCCACAACGGAATCGTTGTACTCTCGACATGAGCATTCCAAAAAGCAAAAGGAAGAAAAAGATGGAAATTCACTTGAAGGCTCGTGGATCTATGCGCTCTGCATGAGGTGCAGAGTTCAATGTGAGTATCATAGGCTGGGCTTGAGGGCAAATAGACCATTTAATTTAAATAATCTCAAAATAATCTCGTTCAACAGATAATACTCCGTCATGGCAACCAAAATATTGGGGCACCATATGCCCCTATCCTTTGTGCCCAAGTTACAGACAGTTTGCGAGACTTTTCAGTATCGTCCTTATTGGTGAGTAATTGCTTGCGACTTTCCTGTGTGTTGGCAAATGTGAAACTTAATTTATGTCAGAAAATGAAGCCAGAAGTGGTATTGTCGTAATTAGAGATTTGTTGTCATAATGAAGAGATTTGTCGTGAAACTCTTCCCTGTGCTGTGCTGAATGCTCTGGTATGTGTTGTCGGTCAAACCAAGATTGGGTCCACCCACTGAGTAGAACTTTTCGAGACCAAAATAGATTTTCAGCAGCTTTTATTTGAGATTTGTAAATAAATAATATCAAAGTGAAATAAATAATATCAAGTATCTTACAACCAAACTTGGCCACCCTGATTGCAAACAAAAACTCTTTGTAACCGCTTGAGCTTGTGAATCATGTGACACATGAAAATAACAAATCTCTCACAATTGCGTCCTTAATTTTTCCATCCCTTTTTGGACTTTCCTCGCAGCTTGTTTCGTCGTCTGATCCACACTCATCCATTTGCCATAAGCACAACGCAAAGGCCAATTTATTATTTCTCGTCTTAAGCTTTCGTTTCAAGGAAAACAGACTAAACATCTTTGCAGATGGCACTAACAACTTGACAAAAAAATGTTTGAATTTTTCTTCTTTCTATGGATTCGAGAGAAACCAAATCAATTCATCAAAGTAAGCTCATGGCTATATCATCTTTTCAAACCCAAGATCCACAGATTGTATAGATTAAGCGACAAAGCCAGAATGTTTTGATTTCATTACGAAATTGCAATCGTTGGGTGACAGAGCTCTCCGCCGCTCGGCTCATCGCACAATTCTCCAATTTTGAGATTGTTTTGCACCATTTTCCTGTGTTTTTTTATTGGCCTAATTACATTAGCTCGTTAATTTGGCTTCAAATGTCTCATGGCGAAAGAGAACGGCACTCATGAGCGAAATGAACGACGAATGGTAAAACCGAGAACGGAAGTCCTGCGGCCTTCGAATCAGTATGAGAGCTAATAAAAATCAAACAACATGACTTGTTCTGCCGTGTTGAAAATGTATTATTATGTGCTTTAATATATCGTATTTATTCTTTCCTGTTTCCTTTTTGCTTCACAAAAATCGTTGGTAAAATGGCAAAAATCACAAAGAAACATCACAAGAAAGAAAACATAAAAGCTTCAATATCGAAGCATATCACTGAACATGAACACGAGAGATGAAATAAAAAACCAATCTCCCCCCAATCATGACAGGAAAATTATTTATTGTTGGGGTTTCTGGTCTTCGATAGGAATGGGAAGAAATAAAAACAATAAATATACGAGCACCAGGAAAGTGGAAAATAAATTCATTAAAGGACAGTTTAAAAGGGCCATTAAATGATTTTTCCCTGGCCGTTTTCACACACCCACGGTTCATGTTCGAAGAAAGCACAATCAGTATTCTGACAAAACCCCAAATTGCTCAAGCCGACGAAAATATATTTTTATTAAATTGATCACAAACATCATCTGAACACAATTTCCACAAGCCAAGAATGAAGATTTAATAGAAACAAAAAGTTAAAATGTTAACAGATACGTCAGCCCGCATTCACAGCACATCCCCAAAGAAGATAAAGGCACCCAGCAAATTGGGAGGAATTTGATAAATTGAATTTATTTACTGGCAACGGTTTAGTGATTCTGACAGTCTGCTTTACCAATAAAAAAGAGATTGCTATAAGTTTCGACTTTTAATACCGTCAACCGCCACACATAACACTGCCTATGTGAAAAGCGCGTGGCTGAAAGCTGAGATACGGAGTCTACGAGGGAGCTTTCTTGCTCGGGAGAAATTTCCTTCTGACAGGCGAGGTTTGAGGCTAACCTCGAGTGGTTAAGCGTCAAATTCACTCCATTGAAGCCGCTGGGGAGATTAGAAATTTTAGATTGAATTCTAGTCAAAGTTTATTAGGAGGAGGCAATACTTTGTGGTAGAAACCCAAACTTCAAATAAAATTTAGTTCAAAGTTATTCATTTAAAAAACTCAGGACAGTGCGACGCTTCAATATTTGTCGAAACAAATGTTTCCACTCCACAACATGACAACATCGATTCCACTCAACGGTGTCAGAATCCTCAAAAAGCTTCATTTATTACCCATGAGTGTGTGGACGATTGAGCAGACACACTGCAATTGATACGAAATATATTAGAAGCGACGGAACACTAGTTTGAAAGTCATGACACTGAATCGCCTTCTGTTTTTTGTGTCGAAGTAATATCTCATTCAACATGGTCCAATGGCTGAAGTACAGCTAAATACTTTTCTGGCTGTATTCGTTGTCGTAATAACGACCGTCTAGAGGAAAACTTTCCGCTCACGTATACATCATCATCAACATCATTAATTTTATCAGAAGATTGTAAGCAAATGATAAATTCACATGAAAGATTTTTTTTCTTCTTTTCTGGTATTTATTGTTTATGTTCTTCGAGATACATGAAGTCTCTCGCTTTACAACATTATTTATAGACATCTTGCCTTATTCGTAATGTTGAAGTTGCCATCACAGGGAGGCAAGAGTGGGTGGGTAACGATGTATATCCGTAATCATGCTGAAGCCTTGTTAACTACTTTTAACACGCTTTTCTGAATCTAATGCTTGTTTGAGTGTGTTTCAACAGTGGATCGAACGTTTATGAATCTGAAAGGCTACACAAAAAAGTTCTTTTATGGTAGTGGTTTGAGGAAAACGTTGCACATGCGAAGCAAAGCTAATTAATCATAGGCCAAGAATACAGAGAAAACACACGGACGTACAATTAAGAATTGCGGGTAAATCTGACGGATGCACATAGTAAAACGTTTACCAGCTATACGAGTAATCGAAGATTATTGAAGGCGATCGTTCTCGTGTAATATGTTTTGGTGGAAGAGGCTACGAGTTATTAATCAGTCTAGTAATTTCCTGATTGAGAGCTCCTGAACGCGTGTTTCTTTTTATAGCCAATGCCCGAACCAACTCAATCAAAAACTGAGTTCAGGGATATAAAGGTGCAGGTGGTTTCAAGTTTGTTGAGCTTTTCTTGAATCAGTATTCGCGAAGCAATGAAGCCTCAAAAGCTACAAAGCAATGAAACCATGAAAATCAAAAAAGCAGCCTTTTGCATCAAGCACTCACTTGTAAATCATTCAAGATGTGTTAAATTGAAGAATTCTAAGCGTGAATTTCCACGACGCAGCTTTAAATACAGATCCTCGAAGAACGACGATGTAATATCGAGAAAATTAAAACATCAACCTACGTTCATGAATTGAATTTTGAAAGTCACTGAATGATTCAGTACCTTATCATCTGCGTTCTGTAGCTCAGTTGGTTCCGTTCATGAATCTTATTTCTTAATCTTTATGTTATTTGCTTTTTGATCAATTTCCAATCGGGAACGATACGAAAATGTTATTTCAATATTTGCATTGGCAAACATCGAATGAAAATTGTAAATTCCCTTCAAAGAACTGAATGTGTTTTCAGCTCTAGCCAGATTTGGCTTTTTTCTTCCTTCGTCTCTGTAGTAAGAAGAATGCACTGCGTCAACCTTTTGGGCTCATGTCCTTGCTATGGTTTTATTTGTTGACATGGGAATTAAGATCCATTTCTGCTTAAAAAGCAAACTAAACAAGCACCAATGACTTGAGCGAATAAACGTTGATGCCAAACAGAAAATCACTGAAGGGCACACAAAAAAGTCTCAAAACTTTGCCTTTTTGATGTCAAAACCGGAAAAGAGAAAAACATCCAACGACGTGCTTTCTGCTGGCACCGAGATCTGTTTTCCAAAATCACTTGCTTAATTTAAGGATGCTTGATTTGGTTTTTCGTTGCCACCCTCTCTAGATTCGATTTTAATTACAAAGTCAGGGCAGATAAAAACGAATCCTTTTTGTTTCCCGAGAATGAAAAGTCAGAGAAACACATCTTGTAGAGACCACAATGTGTGTTTGTCATGGGCAAAAGACCGTTGTTTAACCTTTTCTCTGACTTTTTGCCTTGCAAACATAAGTGAGTGGAAAGAGTGAAAAAAAAGTTTTGGTAAAGTTCTTTTTGTATGTGTTTGAATGAAAAGATTGCCTGTTCATAGCCTTGAAAGTCATATCCTGACGACTTTTAAATAGGATTATAAATTGATTTCATGGAATTATAAAGGTATCTCAAGCTGAGAAAAACTTCAATTGTTCTAGTTGATGCTCAGAGTTTGTTTGTGTAAGGTGAAAATCCTGGATATCACTTGAAGCAGTTCAAAATTTAATTTCATCTGCTGTGGCGTTGCTGTTTTCTTCGTAACTCAGCTTTTAACAATTTTGGGTTGTATCCTTTCAAGAATATAAATTCACAAACACGAAACCCTTGCGACAAATCTCCTGACGCCAGAATCCGATAATTTTCGGAGCACAGAACTTTGCAGCGTTCCTCATCTCCCTTTCCTTCCTATCTCTCCTCGCCCCCACACACATAATGAAATTAAATTTAAAATCTTTAATTTTCCTGAAATTTCGGTCCGGGGATTCAACTCTACTTTAGTTTATTTGCAAAAATAAACAGTCATTCCGAAATTTACGAGAAGCTTTACGCTATAATATGGAAGAAATTATTTTCCAGCTCAAGTTTATTTACTGCAATAAGAAAACATATCGACGGATTTGTATGACGAAATTTGGTGAATCAAAGAACAAGTTTACTCTGAATAAGGCTGAATTTACTCCGTGTGTTTACCAATCAAAAACTTCGCTGTTTCTTTTTGTTTAGGATTTTTTTTTGTGTATGACAAACCTGAGCCTATTAGTCTATCTGAATCGTTATTTTTATTGCAGCACTTCTATTTGTATGATTCCCTTTAGACTTTGCCTCCACGATAATGTCACTTATAATTTGCATAAGTAAGTCCCACTCACATGGAGCAAAATGCAAATTGCTTCGACTTGTAGTTATGCTCAAGTGTGAGCGTATTGTTGTTGTTGGGAGATAGAAGCGTGCATGAAACATTACATGAATGATGATGGAATGCGCTGTGTGATAGCGAAAGCTTGTTCAAGTGGAGCTTTTAAAATGAATGTTTGTTATGGTAAAGTCTGCGTTTCTAATTGCCATTAGACGCTGAACGAATTTAATTCCCTGAAATGATTTTTTTGGCTTGCAGGGATTTTAATCTGGGCAGTTGTGTATGCAATAATCGGAAAAACTGCAGCGCCTGGAGGTCAGTTGTTCAGCTTGGTTACGCTCACGGTTGCGGCAAACTTTGGCGGTTGGTTGATGGGCTTAACGACACTGCCGAGACTCATCGGAATGCTTTTGACTGGAATTCTAATGCAGAACATTGGCGCTGTTAACATTGACGGTGATTTCCAAGTCGTAACAGCTGAACTGCGAAAATTTGCACTTGTCATTATTTTGACGCGTGCTGGGCTGGAAATGGATCCCGAGGCGTTCAAAAAAATCTGGTTCACAATTTTGAAGCTAGGTCTTGTGCCGTGGATAGTCGAAGCAGGTGTCAACTGTGTTCTGTGTCATTATCTCCTGGGACTTCCATGGTAAGCAGCATATATTCCCGAACATATTCACTGATTGTGGCAGACACTAAATTTTCATTTGTCGGCTGCTGCTAGTAGCACGATTTATTTCCAAAATATCGAGAAATTCCGTGGTATAAAAACTCCATACCTATAAATGTACCTTGCATCATCCCAGAAAAACCAAACAAAACTGATGAACAGTTCCTAATGAAAGCATTATTTTAGGATGTGGGGATTGCTTCTGGGAACAATTATTGCCGCCGTTTCTCCAGCAGTCGTTGTACCGTGTCTGTTTAGGCTACGCACAAAAGGTTATGGAGTAGCTAAGGGAATTCCGACATTAATTGTAGCCGTTGCCGGTATCGACGATGCTTGCTCGGTTGCTATCTTTGGAATTATTGTGAGCTTGATGTTTGCAACTGGTGGCCTCGCCTTCCAAATTGCTCAAGGTACGTTTTTATCTCATTAAAGTGAAGTGATATAAAAATTTATACCTCCACCTTTTAAATCCCCTCAGCGCCCGTTTGCATCTTTGGAGGACTGGGATTCGGAATTGTGTGGGGTTACCTGGCAAAAATTATTCCAGAAAAGGGCGATGCTTATGTTGTTCCCATCAGGTGAGTTAATTTTGAGCTTTTCTTTGAGATTTTTCCATTTTGTAACTTTTATTTCTCAGAACAATAATGCTTTTATGTGGCGGATTATTAGCAGTGTTTGGCAGTGAACTTATTCATTTCGAAGGTGCTGGTCCACTGGCTGTGGTATTTGCGGCTTTTACTAGCTCATATCATTGGTGTAAAGAAGGCTGGTCAGTTGAAGATAATCCCGTGTCAACCGCGTTCGAGATTTTCTGGATGATTTTCGAGCCGATTCTTTTTGGAATCACTGGGGCTGCCGTCAAGGTACGATAATGAAAATCTACTGACTTCGGACGTGTTCCAATAATGAAACAAATAAAACAATTGGTTCTAGATTAACGAGTTGGATCCGAGCGTCGTCACATACGGCTTAATTTCCCTCGCAGTGGGAGCTATTGTGAGAATTCTCGTTACGATCCTTATTTCATTCGGGGACAAACTGAACTGGAAAGAACGGGTTGGTGCTGAAATTTTGGATTAAAAATTTCTGTAAACAAATGAAACTTTTTCGAAGGTTTTCGTGTCATTGAGTTGGATGGCAAAGGCAACGGTGCAAGCTGCCTTGGGGCCCGTGGCTATAAAACATTTGTCGGCTGATGACCCAGACAAGCGTTATGCTGAAATCGTTTTAATGGTCTGCGTATTAAGCATCGTTTTAACTGCACCGACAGGTATTCGTCCATAATCTAATGCTATGTGATTATAACACGTATAATAAAATTCTAGGAGCTATACTGATATCTATTACGGGCACGAAACTGCTAACAAAAACCAAGCAACCGCAAAATGTCGAAGGTAAGCGGAATTTATTGTGCCGCAATTAAATTTTATCGAGAATCTGTGGGTAGCCGATTAAAATGCCTGCTTAATGTTTTGCCCTGTGAGACGTAGCTTAACACTGATGATTTTTTCTCTCTCCTAGGTTGGCGACGTTCACACAGACCATCGCTTCGAGATATTTCAATCATCGATGAAGAAGAAGAACGCGACAATGATGATCCAGAACTTTCACCCGACTCTTGGACAGTACAAAACACAATTAACAATGCGCATTCCATAAACAATCTGAACCAGATCCCCGCGTTTACCATTACGAAGTAATTCTAGAGTTTGAATAATTGTGGTGATTTAGATGATTACAAACTTTTCATAGCAAACGTTTCCACAAATAGACTCCAAGCTCCTAATTAGTAATTAGTCCTTAGAAAAAATAAAATCCCAGCACACGAAGCTTTTCTGACCAGTACTGCAACCACGCAATGACCTTGTTCCCTTGACTGTATCCCTCAACAACCTTTTCCAGCATTAGATTGATTTTTCATATTTTATTCTATTTCATGAAAATTGTCCGAAAATAAGATTCTAGAACGAAAGTTTTCAAATGATAAATAACTTTCATCCCACAACAACACGACAATCAACAAGCTACACAACTTGTCACACATGAACAGACATTAAACAACACTCCGCAGACAAAAGCTTCGCACATTTTTCTTTTGTTCACTGTCATCAATAAAATTTATATGCTTTTGAAGAACAGTCATCATCAGCATTAAATGAGTTTTGTCACAACGGCACTGCAAAAGGGAAGCAAAACGGGTAGGGGTATATGGGCCAGACTCTCGACATAAAGTATTTATTTATTGAGAACACATAACGCAGAATACACAATAACGATGACGATTGTCATAAAAATTACGTTTTTGTTGGCGTTAACAATCATTCACACATGATGGTTATTGTTTAAACATGTTAACATTTTGCCAAAAAAGTATACAAGCATCGTGGAACAGTTGTTTATCTGATTTTTCAACGAAATTCAGATGTTTTTTCATATTCAGTAAGAAGAAATTACAAAATACGAGCAGTAAAACCTTTAACACTAACCATCCTTCCTACACAGAGCTTTAAAAAAGCTTTTAAATTTTCTTTCAAATAGTTTCACTTTCAAATTGAAAGTTTCAACTTAAAATCCAAGCGAGATGGCTTCTCCTGAATTATTTTTCCACGAAGATTCTTCCTCAACTTTTGTTTTCCATCAGAAAAGTTTTTCATTCTTGAGGGATTCTTGCCAAAGCGGCAAGGCAAATGAAATTAATGTTTCGCTGTAGTGTTCTTCTACTGTACGTTAAACAATACAATAATGAGACGCTGTTAAAATGAGAATTAATGATAATGGTGGAAGTATATTCAAATTTAGTTGTATAAGTTTCCACCGTTCACGATAAAAGGCACTGCGAGATGACGATAAAAATTAGTTTAGAAACAATTTTTCAGTATGATAACTCTTTACTTTCTTTTGTCACGCTTCACGTTATGCTGAAGTGTAGTAAGTAATTAAATTGTGTAATATGGTTTCAACACAAGCTCCGGGAATGCCTGTACGTGCTTATACGGATTCGTTCAAGTGCTGCTTGGAATGGATGGAATTTATTCGCCAACGCTGTATAGTTTTAGTTTCGAGGGTTCACCACAGAGCTGAATTTGAATTGTTTTAAAGAGATTGTTGTGCACCATGAAATTCCCTTTAATAATTAAGCTGTAATTAATATTCACTTCTGTGCCTTCTAAGGATGCTTTATAAGCAATTTGCTAACAATTAAAAAGGGTTTCACGTATGAAACCTTTAAAACAAGAAATAAATACAAGTGTTGTATAAGTGAAGTCATTAATTGGAGTTTCAAGCTAAATTTGTACTTTACATAAGCAGCGTGAACAATTTTCAACTCAAAAAATTATTTTCTTTTTCCCAACAGCCAATTATTCTGCTTCTTATTTCAAGTTCAAACTTTACTGTTTTACATTTCAAAGTCCCAGTCCATGAAAAGGACGCTTTAAGAACTCGATGGTATCTTATTCACACCTACAATTTCAGAAATTTCCTTTATTTGAAGTTAAGACTTTGATCTTCCAAAAAACAAGTAATTGATTGAATTAAGTTTAATTCACTCATTTACCTTTGATATCAAAAAGCTCCGACCCAAATTTCTATTTGCATAATCATTTTGTTTTCTGTTTCAAAACCTCTCACCACAAAAGCTCTCTACGAAGCAGCTATGAATTTCAGCGGAAAAGACTACTGCGGAATTTCTTTTTCCTTTGCCTGGTAAACTTAGAGAAACCATAATTTTTTCACATAAGTGAATTAAGTGCTTTTCTCGAATGGATTCTGGAGAAAACTAAGTAAAATTTTTTGTCTGGGATTTCATTGTTAAGTTTGTTTTATTACATCACGCCACTTGAATTTTTAATGTTATCCTATTTTTTTAACTAAGCCAACAAGTGAAAAAGCGAGAAACAACGCATGAGAGCTTAAAAACTTTCCGCGCGTGACATTTTGAAACAAAACAGACAAATTGTTCAAATTGTTTAGTTGAAAGCTTTTTATTTACAATGCACTGCATTAATAGTTGAGCAGGACGCCTACGCTTTCAAAGCAAGTCCATCAAGTACTTCAACATAAAATTCATTGTGCCTGTATCGATCGAAAAAGAATTGTGGAAGTCGATTTGCTAAAATCCACAGCGTTGAACCAATAAAACTCTGCCAGATCCAAACGAATTATTTATCAGCAATCACGAAGAGAAAGCCACGAGATAAATCATTGATGAGTTGTTTTGCACCACGGCATGAATAGTTGATAGTTTCAGATGTTATTTAGTGTTCTAACGACTTACAAAGTTTTTTGCATGTCTTACAAGTTTTTTGCAAAGAAGACAATGAGTTAATCAGAAAACTGTCCGGCTATTTTATTGACCACATCTGACCTCGCAAATGATTTAATGTTGATCGATGAATTTGAAATTATCAACTCTA
>JPYR01000003.1:373475-386669 GCA_000775305.1 Belgica antarctica
CTTGTTTCTCCCATCTGCGCTCCAGGGAGTAGCAGGGGGCTCTTCGTCGGGCAAATTACTGGTAATTACTAATAATTATTAGTAATTACTAGTAATTATTGTATCGCTTACTCCACCTTAGCCGTGTTTATAGCTAGATCAATTATCTGAATTGACCGATCATCTGGTCGCTCTGACATTAGAAAAATGAAAGAAGGATATTCAAAGCTTTTCAACTTTTTGAGTAAACGTAAAACACAACTAATTATGTGACATGTGATTTATTTTCTTCATTTTTCATACTTACAAACCATTACCTATTACAACGACCAGCTTGGGGCCAACTCAACAGAAAGTTTGACATGAGTGCCCAGGCAATGAAGTTAACTTATGAGGCATTCGCTTTTAGATCGGAAAAATCTTCAAATCGTCTGGGTTGAAAACAACACTTTATCAATTGCACTCTTGGGAATCATCATTAGATCAATTTTTTGCGTGAGTTTTGCGAGTTCGCATGATAATCTGGATAGCCTGTCAATAACTGGTTGATGTAGGATCCTGAGCCAATCGATTCAAATACAATTGTGGTGATACAATAGCTGTACTACTCATTGGTGCGGCCACAAATTATATCCTATCTAAATTGCAGTAGGAACATTTAAAGTAACTTTATGTATGAACCAGTCATGTATGTCTTATGGGCATAAAAGAAGTGTAAGTTAAATTACGCTAAGATTGTAGACCCAAATGTAGTGCAAAGGGATGTGATAATCTAAATGGCAAATAAAGTCATGCTAGGATTTGATCATCAGTATTTTGCAAAAAGTCAACGCTACTAGAAAAAAATCTGCGTCCACCGAATCTAACAGTTTCGACCGTCACTTTCCGCCCAGTTTTTATTTGCAGTTGTTGTGTAAAGCAATATAAATGCGACAATAAATCTGTTGCCTAGAGAGTATTGAAAAAGATGTTATTTTTGCAAAATTTTGCAGCAGAATTGTTAGCATATGCCAGTCGCATGCTGCATAATAAAAATTCCCATTCTTCACGAAAATTGCAGCAAAAAATTTGTTCCTACTAGACCGGAAACGATTCATAACTAAACAAGTGAATCGTCATGCTTGCTAAATCTTCTTAATTTATGCTTGGCCACTTGACAGTGCTAACCCAGTGCTAGCAGATGAGAATGACAATTGAAATTATTAATTTGAATTTGGATTTCATGATATTTCCTTTTTTTCTCCAATGTCTTCACGACGGATCGACTAAGCGTGGGTGACAGTCGGAACCAAACTTTTTCAATTTCTTTTTTTCACTTGGAACTTGCTCGAGTCTCTCGCATCTGAATCGATGAAAATGTACTCTCGATATGGATTCGATTTACGTGACAGCGGCAAAGTGAAAATAAAAAAGAAAATAAAAAACAGCGTCGGAGAAAAAATCACTCTTTAAATACGTTAGTAAATAACCAGGGGAGTGTCAAATCCATCAAATTTTTCTAAAGATTTGTTGAGTTCAGCATTCTTTGACAACATAATTGAAACTTGAAATGCTGTTGATTGTGAAACGAGGTTAATTGGTTTACTAAATCCACAATTTTCGTTCTCGATTGCGGACCTTATTCGAAGAAGTTGTCGTGAAGCTTGTTAAAAAGAAAACAAAGCGTGGTCGAAAAAAAGCAGAAAGTGATGACGAAGAAGAATTCTGTTTCATTGACACTGAGACCGGTTGTTCTGAATTATCAAAACGTGTAGCGAGTTCATCTGGTAAATTACTTAATTTAGCTCAAAATCCGAACAAAGAATCGCCGAGAAATGGAAGAATAAAAAATGCTCAGATAAAAGAACACCAAAACATTTCTTTACACTTTTTCTAATCCCTCAATTTCATTCTATAAAATATTTCAGTCTTCTTCGTTGAAACAAAATTTGAATGTAAATTGTTGATTATATTTCGTAATCTCATTACATCTGCTGTGGATGTAAATTTTCATTCCTTTTAAAAGTTTTGCGTTGAGCTTATAGATGGATAAGGTTAGACGGAGAGTGAGTATTATGGACAGACGTGCAATCAAACCAAAATACCTTAGAATTTTGAACATTCTTGCTTTTCGTCTTTTGTTTCAGAAATTTTATTCCAAAACTTTCCAAGGCACAATAAGCTTTTACATAATGTGGGCTAATGTTCACCCCTCAATACTTCCTGAACACTCGCATTGATAAAAAGGTTGAACGATGAAAAAACGTTGAGTAGAAAGGGTTTGCTATCGTATTATAAGCGCGGTTCCATCTTCTGCGTGAACGTATTAAATATTCCGCACAATTGATAACATTTTAGTGTTTTCTGTCAAAGATCCTATTGCAATCATCGTCTCTTATTCCGTCACGGAGATTACATTTTGTTCCTCTAACAAGATCTCGGGCGTTTGCACTCAAAATGTAAAAGTTATTTTCGTTGAAGTTAAGCTGGCCATAAATAACGCGAGGCATCTTGTTTGCTAGTATCCAAAGCGTGGATGTTTCGTCGAGCTACGGAGTGGAACAGAAAACTAAAGAAAGAACGTAGTACCGACGTGTCCTACTTACAATTATGTCTACAGGGTAATAAAGACTTTCATCGTCTTGGTCGACTTGATCCATTAAGTTCTTGGAAAAGGCAAGGTCAAATCGCCAACAGTCGACAGCATTGCGTTGAAGCATTGTCGTAAACATCACCCGAGTCTTCGGGTCAAATACGTGAATTCCAGCCTGATTCCTTGTTCCCCCACGGTGGCCCAGAAGCTAAAGGAAGCAAAAGTTTGAAAACACTCGAATGTTCGACAATCAATACCTTGAAATCAGTTCCAGTGTATGAGCGTGAAGCCAGCGATTCGTTTCTCAGAACTTGAGTTGATACGACGAATTCAGCATCAGACACCATAGAGTGAAAGAAAGCAATTCTGTAGCCATCAGCCAGGCGATGCGAGAGAGCGATTGAAAATAGGCGATCTCTTCTAGTGAATCGGAATCCGCCAACGTTGAAATTCCCGTAGGTTGGATCGAAGTGGAAATAATTGTGATCGATTGTCCAGGCTTTGTTCTGAGACAAACTGTAGATGGTCATTCGACCGTTGAGCCAGTCGGTGAGGTAAGCAAACATATTCTGACAGTCGCCATCAGCATCGTCAACCGTTAGCGCAACTATACCGCGGCCTTCCTCTCTCGTAGCGTCGAAAACTTTCGTCGGAATCTCAAAACGGTTAACGAGAGAGTCGTCTTTCAAGTTCATCACCCAAATCGACGGTTTTTGAACGACGATTCTCGTTGGGAATTCCAAAACGCCTGTGTCTACAAACCACAAACGATCACATTCGTCAACTCGGGGTCGATAGACTGATACGAGTTTTTTTGCATCGGGTGTGCCTTGCGGCTGTGGTGAAGAAGAAAAATTATAGGCGGTTTTGACTGATAAGGTTGTTTATCAAATACGAGGTCAGTGGTCAACTTAATGAGACAACTATTTGTTTTTCTCGAATGCTTACGTTGACTGTGTTGGCCTCCATGCTTGGATATGCAATTATTTCGGGATCCTGCTTGTTGGCATTCAAATTGTAGTAGCCCAAAGTAACGGGAACGCCGGTAGCTCGACGTGCCATCCCGACAAACATTCGATTTCCATGTTTTGCAATTCCGAACGGAACGGGGTGACTTAAGTTGAAATTCGCACTTGAATCTAAATTGTTAAACGAAAGGCTCTTCCATTGATATGCGACTTGAAACTTTCCGTGAATTTCCAAGTTGAAATTCAACAGAATCGATGACAAAATTACAAAAAAATTCATCGTCTGTACACAGTGAAGCCGGGAGAATGACTGAAATAAAACGGGATCGAGAGAAGAGAAATTCTTTCTCAGATTCCAGTTTATTCAAATAATTTGCATCTACAAGCAATCACATAAATAAACTTGTCCTGATTTGTTTTAACTGGCTGCATTGCAGTTGTGATAATTTGAACTTCAAGATTTTTCTCCTTGTAAGGTAAATATTGTCGGGTTTTCTTCTTTTTTCTTCATCGAGTTTGGCAATCTCATGCTTTAGTTACCCTTTTCAAATATCTTCTAGATACTTTTGCCCTTTGTCTCGTAGCTCTTTGCTGTTTGGCTGCGCATTTTGTGTCCTTGATAATTTCATCTACCGGTGAACGGAAAATGCGGAAATTGTAGTCGTCAACGTCTATTTTCGAGTATAAGTGACGAATCATTCGGTTTGACATCACCCACAGTTCATCATGGACAACCTGAACATACAACGTCGAATGATAAAAAAAAATATTTGAACTTCCTTCCTTCCTTGCCTTCCGCTTTAAAGCGGAAATCCTCGCGAACTCCTGCGATGACTTACGCTTAAATCGTTCGGATAAACCATCGTGACGTTGTCTCGCGCAATTTCAACAAGGTTCGAGGGTTCCAACTTTTCTTTGTTGTTCCAACATGTCACTGCGTTCTTGTTAATCTCAGCGAAGAACACCGCGCCAGTCTTTTGATGAACCCCATGCATCGTGCTTTGTGAGTTTTTCCCTCGCATTCCAATCAGCTGGAAATCGAAAAATAACCATCTGAGATTCGAAGGAATTCTCATTCATACCTTGAAATCATCGCCGTGATAAGATCTTGCTGCCAGCGATTCGTTCCTTAAAACTCTCGTCGAAACAGCGAATTCAGAAAAGCTTTTGTTAAGATGAAAAGAAAATTCCCTTGAAATGCGACTGAAATAGCAATTTTGACTGAAGCAATATTTTCAATATCAAGTGAAAGGAAATTGAAAATTGAAGATCAGAGACTGTAAATGCCGGAATGCCTGCTATCGAATTGTGATCGAGATAAAAAATCAGTCAAATCGCTTTTTTTCGGCAGAAAATTCTCAGAGTATGAAATCTTGAGGTTAATGTAGTTTAAAAGTTCGAGGACACATTTCGGCAGAAGACATTCGTGGAAAATCAATTCCAGCAACTCGTAATGTAATCAATTATTTAGACCTGCTCATGGGATGGAAGTAAGCGAGTCGGAAAGTTGAGTTTTTCTCACGTTCGGAGAGTGCAATCGAGAATATCGCATCATCCCAGCTAAACATCAAGCCATCCACATCGTAATCGCCTTCAAACGGGTGCATATGGAAGAAATTGTGCGAAACTCGATATGCTCTGTTCTCGTTGAGGTTGTAGACCACAATTTGAGATGAAACTAAATTTGGGAGGTAGGCGAAGGTGTTTCCGTCGCAATCAATAACGTCTAGAACAAAGAATTATTGAAAGTAACGGGCAAAGATGTGTGTTTTGAGCTAAATCCTACCGATGGTTAGACTAGCAAATCCCGAACCGTCGCTGGCTACTGCTTTTGGGATCTCGTAACGATTCAGAATACTATCAGTTCGCAAATCAATCACCCAAATTGATGGCCGTTGTACAACTGTAGCGTTTCCTTGGAAATTAAACGAATATTTTCGTATCGCGATTGCACGTCAATAAACTTTCATCCGCTTACCGCTCGTATTTATAACGCCAGAGTCGACAAACCAGAGTCTGTCGCATTCATCTACCCTCGGTCGGTAGACGCTCACAATGCGGTCCGATTTTGGCTTGTTCGACGGCTAATTAGAGAAGAAAAACTGGTAGAATTAACATCGGGGGGTTCAAGTAACATGAAGCCTTCAAGCAATTTTGAAACGTTCCTTCCTTTTCTTTTTCTTCGTCTTAGTCAGTCATTAAATACAATATTCTCTCACTTACATCGAGCTCATTCATTTGATAATTGGGATAGCTGTAAAGTTTCGGGTTGACGTGAAGTTTTTGCTCGTCATCGAGGTTTAGTTTGATAAAGTTTAATGTACTCGGAATGCCAGGACTTCTTCTAGGCACAGCTATGAAAACTTTTAGATACGTCTTTGTTTCGTAGACAGCAAAACCTGCAAGCGGGGAATTGCGGCAACTGACAAGTAATTGAAATTTCCTACATACCCTGCGGAACATTATTGTAAGCATTGAAGGCACTAGAATCTTGAATAAGCTGCAGTTAGAAGTGCAGCTGATTTTTAATCAATAGAACTCACTCGGTAAGCCTTCGTACTCGATTTGCTTGAACATTATAAATTCCTTCAACGATCCTTCAGCCAAGTTAGACAAGAATACTTGAAGAAGAAAATACGTCGGGAAAATACCGAGAAGCATTTTTCGATAAATTACTTCTTGAAGACGGAGAAAACCCTGAGAAACTTATTTTCAACAATACAAAAAAGCTCTTAACTGCTCTGAAAAGCTGACGAACGTAGACTGAAGTGGTTAAAAAGTTATTAAACCAAGAAAGGCTAGAGTTCTTGTCGTTGTATGCAGGTAACAAGTTTCTTGCTTGTTTACGAGTTTCATCACCTTGATTTGCGAGACGTAGGTCAGATATATAGTTTTGTTTCATAAGAACTAGTTTGAATTCATAAACAATACAATTTTATTGAACGCAAAAAAACACTTTCCAGAAAAATTACTTTTGCGTTAATTTGAATTTGAAAACTCAGCCGAGTCAACGGCCGGCGCTGCGCTAGGAACCTAATCCGAGTTTACTAAATCCGGATAAAAAGTTGCTCACCGATTCTTTCGCGTCAGCTGCAGTGTTTAGAAAAGTATCCAGGCCCGCGTAACAAAACGTGCGAGCGAAGTTTAATCAAGAAATAAATCATGTTCGTTTCCGATGTGAACGATGTGAAAATCTTCAATCTCAGTGCAGGAAAATCACTGCCTGACGTGAGTTTACATTGCGGCAGATTTGTGTAATAAAACAGAGCGCAATTTAATTTATTCTTGCATTTTAGTGGTTCACGGACAGGAAAAAACGCTCAGCGCTCAATAAAAATGTAGATTTACGCAAGAGAATCGAGCTGATTCAGGACTTCGACATGCCCGGAGTGTCCACCTCGATTCGGATGTCTCCAGACAATCAGTTCATCCTGGTGACGGGAACATACAAACCAAGAGTTAAGTGCTACGATGTGAATCATCTGTCAATCAAGTTCGAAAGATGCTTTGACTCTGAGGTGGAGACGTTCGAGGTGCTGAGTGACGATTACGGCAAAATGGTATTTCTACACTCTGATCGGTACATCGAGCTTCATGTGCAACACGGTCGCCACTACAAACTGAGAATACCGAAGTTTGGTAGAAGCCTTGCTTATCACACACCTTCGTGCGATCTCTTCATTGTTGGAGCATCTTCAGAGATTTACAGGTTGAACCTTGAGCGCGGGCAGTTTCTTCAACCTTTCGAAAGTTCATGCAGCGAGTTCAACACAAGCGAAATCAATCCCGAGCACCATTTGCTGTGCGTGGGATCTGCTGAGGGAACGATCGAAGCTTGGGATCCGCGTGACAAGAAAAAGTGTGCCACTCTCGACGTGGCCATGAAAATTAAGAACAACCAAGATAATCCAGCCATCACAAGCATAAAATTCAAGAACGGACTACAAATGGGTGTTGGCACTGCCAGTGGGCACGTTCTCATCTACGACATCAGATCAAACGAACCATTAATCGTCAAAGACCATCTCAACAGAGTTCCTGTTAAGAAAATCGAATTCAATAACGATCACAACGTGGTGTGCTCAATGGACAGCGCTATGCTGAAGATTTGGGATGAAAATTCAGGGAAGCAGATGGCTTACATCGAATCATCAGCCAACTTCAACGATTTCTGCACAATCCCCAACACCGGAATGTTCTTTTTTGCCCAGGAAGACGTCAAGATGCAAACGTTCTACATTCCTGCCTTGGGACCAGCTCCCAAATGGTGTGCTTTCCTTGACAACCTCACAGAAGAGATCGAATCGGAAACTGTGCAGAACATTTACGACGATTACAAGTTCGTTACGAAGCAGGAACTTGTTGACCTTGATTTGGACCATCTTGAAGGCACCAACCTGCTTAAAGCTTACATGCACGGCTACTTCGTTGACATGCGGCTTTACCAAAAAGCGCTCGCGTCTGCTAATCCGTTCTCGTTCGAGAAGTACCGAAAGGAAAAGGTCACAAAGAAGATTGAAGAATCACGACCTCAGCGTCTTCAAATTAAAAGCGACGTGCCGAAGGTCAACAAAGAAGTGGCTCTTAAGTTCATGGACTTCGAAGATACCGGCAAGAAAACTAAAAATCCAAATCTTCTACGTGATGATCGTTTCAAGGCAATGTTCGAGAATCCTGACTTTGAAGTCGACAAGGAAACGGAAGAGTACCGTCTTCTGAAGCCACTTCTGGTGCAATTGGACAAGAGCAAGGTGAAGAAGCTTGAGAAGAAATACAAAGAACAAGCAGAGGCACAGGAAAAGCAAGATGAAAACAGCACCGACGATGATTTGTTTTCAGAGAAAGATGAAAGTTCAGACGACGAAAACTTATGGACAAAAGAAGTGAAAAAAGAATACAAGAAGATCCGAAAAGAAAAGAAGCGACAGCGAGACGATTCGCCGGAACCCGCAGCACAAAAGTCAGTCGAGATGATGAACGTCGATGACTTCACAATGAGTGAAATTTCGAGGAAAGTCAGCAAAGCGTCGCTCGCCACGCGTGTCGCCAAGGAATCAGAGAAGCCCGAAGTGCAAATGATCTCAGGAATGGGAAATCGTCAGATGGTCTTCAGCACCGAGAAGAGAATCGATCGAGGACAGCAAAGGCGGCAAGAAGATTTGAAAAAGCACCGAGAAGAGCGCAAAAAGGTTATTCGGCCAACCACAACACTGAAGAAACGATAAAGTGTCGACTTTTAAGTTTGAATAAAAAATAATCATTTATAAATTCTTAGAGTTAATTCGTTAGAATTGTTCTTCCGTTCTCATTTGTAGTGCAGTTGGAAAACTAGGTGATTAAAATAATGAAGCAAGTTGGTTTAAGAAACGACACCTATTGACTGAACTGGGAACTAGTCTAAATGGTCATAGTCTTCCACTTCATTGTAGGTGCTTCATTCGTTTGTAAACATTGAACTAATCAGGCGGCCGGAAATATGGAGATCACGAAGCACAGTAAGTTACAATAAATTTGAGTCTCAAACACATTCCCTACACGCTGCAACATCCCGAAAATTCATCTTGTAACCTTTTACCTTAGATTTTTTAGACCGTTTGGCGGAAATTGTAATAAAAGATCTCAAAGAAGCGGCTTTTATCAGCTTTGACGGGGAATTTACTGGCCTGGCTAATGAACGAAACATTCTTCCTTTCGACACGAGTGAAGAGTTCTATTTGAAGCAGTTGAAGGCTTCATCAGGATTCATCCTCGTTCAACTCGGTCTGACTTTTTACAAAGTTATTCCAGGAAGCGAGGAGCTGCAATCTAAAGTGTCATGTAAATCGTATAACATCTACGTCTACCCTCAATCAAAAAACGCTGTCTTCTCATGTCAGGGCCAGTCTCTGTCGTTTCTCGCAAACAACGACTTCGACTTCAACAAACTGTTCAAGAGCGGTGTCAGTTTCTGCAACGAGGCTGAAGAGGAAAAATTGCGCGAAGAATTAAAGGTCAAGCAGTTGAAACGAATGGAGCAGTTGAAGCAAAAGACGAGCACAGAAGAAGTTGATACATCCGTTCGAAACTTCATTCCAGTACCAGAAAACGAGCTGGAATTGATGGACAAGGTTCGTGCCAAACTACAGGAGATCGTCGATGGAAAGGTTGCACAATCGTCGTTTGATAAAGTTAATCCTTTCCAACGCAAACTTATCTACGAGCTCATCGAACGCGAGTTCAACAACCAAGTGTCGACTTCAGTCAAAAGCGCTGAAAACAACCGAAAAATTCTGATAGTAGAAGCTAAGCGATCAGCAGAAGAGGAAATGACTTTTGAGATGAATCGCCAAAAGCAGGAAGAGGTCGATATTGCGGAAGTAGTTGGATTGCGCCTCTTGCTCAAGGAGATCTCTAAATCGAAAAAGCTCATAGTCGGCCACAACTGCTTGCTGGATCTGATGTATTTGATCAATCAATGCTTCGAAGAGTTGCCTCCCGACTACAAGGAATTCAAAAGTCTGGTGCACAAGACCTTCCCGAACGTGATCGACACGAAGTTCATCACCGGTTCTGATAAGTTCAAGGAAATGTTTCCATCAACTATCCTTGGCCAAGTGTTTGAAAGACTTTCAGAAGAGCCGTTCAAAAAAGTCGAAGTGGAGTTTGAGGTAACATTTTTAAGATCAATAAGAGTCACGAGCTTAAAATTTCCCTTTTCAATTTTTAGAACCCGTACTGCACGTACAGCTTTGATTTTCCGAAAGAACATGAAGCCGGGTACGATAGCTATCTAACTGGCTACTGTGTTCTCCAGATAATGAACTACTTGAAAATTCATCTTGACTATTCATTCGAGCCAAACAAATGCAAAGAACTTAATCCGTTTCTGAATCGAATTGCCTTGGTGCGTGTTCACACACCTTGGATTTACATCACCGGAACTGAACCAGCGTTTACAAGAAATCACGTTTTCTATGTGACTTTCATATCAACTTGGCAGACTTCGGATCTACAAGATCAATTCAAAAACTACGGACCGGTTCAAATTGCTTGGACAAGCTCTTCCAGCGCCTTCGTTTCATTGTACAACAAGGAAAACGCCAGTTGCGTTTTGAAGACCATCAATCGACCAGCAGGCTTCGAGATTCAGTCATTTGCCGAGCACCAATCAGCTGAAAACAACCGCAAGCGCGACATAAGCTTGAAGAGAAAGAAGGAAGAATCGGAGTCTTCAGAGAGCTCCAGTCCATTGTCAGCCAACGGTGCCAAGGCCAGCCGTCCGAAAGGCACGAAGAAAAACAAGAAAGTCGCCAAGGCTTTTGCAGAAGGCGATCAATGGTAATCAAATCTTGATTTGAAATAAAAGGACGACAAAATTATCGGACCACAAAGCAACTGAAAATTGTTTAAAATTCAAATATTCTTTTTATTAGCTCAAATTTTCATTCATTTCATTTTCTTCTGCTGGATAAGATGTTTGCGCAATGCCATTTGCTTGTCTCTGAATGACTTCTTCACTTTGCCACGCGCCTTGTGCCGAATCATCTGGAAGTTCTTGGTTTTGCGTTTCTCGCTGTTGGTCTTCGAACAATGGGCATCGTGGCGACCGTCTTTGTAACCGAACTTCTCTCGACCTTCACGTCCCTTGACAACTGTTTCTTTGCGTGCGTACTTGTCGGTGCGGCGTTTCTTGTAGATCATCTCAATATCTGTGAGTCTCACAAACTCGGACTTCTCTGGAGGCGGTTCCGGTTCTGATTTACGCTTTCTCGAGCTGGTGACTTGCTTCTTGAGTAATTCACCTTCGATTTTCTTGAAGTCATCATCTGTGAAAATTTTCGTCAGTGCGAGCTCCTTCGCTGCTACTTTTCTATCGACTTCAGGTGGCTTTGAAGTTTCACCGTGTTCAGCCGGTGATTCTCCCTCGTCGTCACTCTCTTGTTCATCACCTGAACTCTCTTCGACCTCTTCATTTTCAGAGTGACTTACGTTGCCAGACTCGTCTGAGTCACTTTCATCGCCTTCGTCAGAATCGTTCTTTGATTCTTTCACTAGGGCTTCAGCACCAGGAATGAACTCTGTAGCTTTCACTTCGCCGTACTTCTTGGGCTCCAGTTCAGCAGTGGCTTCTGTCGGGCGACCGCGATCTTTTTTGTGCAAAAGCGTCGGCAGTTGTTCGCGATACAGTGTGATGAGCGATCTCGCGGCCATCATAACCGATTTATCCTTGTAGTTCTTGTACATGACTAAATCACGTAGCAAATCTTCGTCCATCGACAGCGGGCAGCGCTGGCACACTTCTCTGATGGCGTTCAATCCAATAGCCATAACATCACTGGAATTTCTTTCCGTGACGAAATTGTTCGCGATTGTCTTGTTGATTGGCTGAATGACTTCTGGCGGAACGAGCTCATGGGCAGCCTGTGCGGCGAACTGAATGATTCTGGTTACCTGTCGTTGATGTGGCTGCAAGAATCTTGTGACGTATGGATAGAAGCTGAATATGAACAGCTCGTGGATACCGACCAATCTTGAAATGACGTCCAAGTGAAGCAGTTTCACCTCGAATCTCTCGTTTCCATCTTGAAGTTGACGGAAAAGGTCTTCGGCCATTCCTTGTGGATTGTGAATCAAATGAATTGCAGAGAAGTTGAAAGTCGGCGCCTTCTTCTTCTTGTTCTGTGACTTCTTGTACAACTTTTTGACGTTGTCAAGCTGCTTGGCCCGTTTCTTGGTTTTCTTTGTGACGCGAGTGGCCAGCATCGCAGCTTTTAAGTCCGGTTCCTTGTCAGAATCGCTGTCTGAGTCTTCCTCATCCTCGTCAGTGCCAAGGAAAAATTTCAATGCAGCGACCATGACTTTAGTTGCCTTAGAAAAGCAACCAACGGTCCCAATGACGTTGACGGTCTTTGCGTCGTTCCAGATGTTCTTCTTGTACAATTCAACCATGATGTCAAGAGACATCTTCGCTGCTTTTGGATTGGAATCCTTCACCATTGAAAACATGAAGTTCTGCAGCGTGGCATTGAGTTTCATGTCCTTGTGTTTCGCGTTCATGTTCTTGATATCGGTGATGATGTGATTTTCAAGAAACTTTCGGAGTGTTTTGTCGGGGCATCTCAGAAGTTGGAAGAAAAGTTCCAACAGGTCTAGTGGTGAGATGAGGTTCTTATTTCTAAGAAGAATCAAGGCACGGCAAAAGGAGTTTCTCATCTCTTTGCATAATGTTGTCGAATGTGTCTTCAGCAGGTCCACCAGTTGCTGCGGGAAGAGCTTCAAGTCGCGTGGATAGCATTGTGCAATCTACAAGAGGACTTGGTTTAAAAAGATACGCTTTAGAACCGTTATAGTGCCTACCTGCGCCAAGAACATGACCTGCTCGTCGAGGCTCTTACTTTCCTTGTCCGGCGATAACTTGAAGATTTCGAGCGTGTTTTGGAAGAACTTGTACTGCTGGAGAAAGTCTTCCCTGTAACTTTCAGGGTCCCGCTTCACCAGATTTTGCAGCTGGGGCAGGTTGTCTGGCAGCTGGTTATTGTGTCGCACCATTATTCAATCGTGCTGGATTATTTTACTTCGGAATTAGTTTTCTCGCACGTTGTTTCTTCTTCGGCGAGGATAAACTTGAATGCCCCTCGTCAAGCGGGGATGACAAACTCGGTCGAAGGGAAAGCAAATCTCGAACTTCAATTTTGC
>JPYR01000004.1:17958-31766 GCA_000775305.1 Belgica antarctica
AAAGCAGCTACGAAAGGCTTCTCAACACCTTTTCCTAATTATGACATCACAAATGCCGTAATTTAATTTGATGTAACACATAATTACCTGGCATTTGTTTTTCGCCCTTAAAATTGAGTTTTCTTTGTTTGCCTTCGACGGTTACAAACGAGAGCCGATCGAAGAGAGAAAATTTCTCATTTCAGATGCCATTTCGTCATGTCTTGCGTATACTGCATGCCTGTCAATCTTACTTTATCAATGGCACACAAAAAATGCTGCTCGCTGTTCCAACGAACAACTATTTCGTTTTTGTTCTTTTTCTGTTGGAGAAAAATTACTCTGCCTGACATTGAATAATTACGGTTCGATTTTTGTTAAAATTGACAGAAATGTATTGATGTTAAATGAGTTTTCTGCCTCTGCCTTTGATAGCGGAGAGAGAAGCGAAATAAGAAATGAATTTAATGTGCTGAAAATTCTATCAAAACACACGCAAATGGAAGAGAAAAACGACATAAATGAAACGAAATAAATAAACAGTTCACGTATGACTTGTTTCACTTTCGCTTTCCTTTGCCAAACAAAAAACTTCGTTTTCGCCTCTAATTTTTCCGCTTTCTGCTTGTAAGCGTCATAATCTCCATGCTCCTGTTTATGTTCATCATCGACAACATAATTTTTTTACAGCCCCCCACGCATAAAATTGTAATTTTCTCTCTTCTCCGCCACTTTCGTATTTAATCTGCTTGCGCCATTGCTGTATGGAGTGCGACGTGGAAATTCTTCTTCCCCGCTCATCACTCACATTTCGCAGATCACTCCGTGTTGTTGTTACCCATTCTTGTGATGTCTATTGTGTGTGCGTATGATGATGAAAGCCGAGCATGGTACGGAAAAGATTTTCATTTTGCAGCCCCCGAATGCGATAAAAAATTCAATGAGGGTCGCTGTTAAGGGATTTTTATTTTACTATTCGTAGCCGAGCGAAAATAATTTTTCTGATGGAAGGAAAGAACGAAGAGAAAGGAGAGCGAGAAAAAATGCTTCAACCTTCTTTCTTCTGTGAATTTTTTTCTGTATTTAGATCTGATGTTGATGAATTGTTGTCATTAATCTATGACTTCAGACTTCCATAGGAAATTGTTACACAAAAAATGTATTTGTTTTTGAAACATTCTGAGAGGGTATGTGCTGTGCTGTTCAGCATTACAATACCGTTTTCGGCTGAAGAACGCAAGAAAAAAGTAAGGTACAGCAGTTCGGGGGAGAGGGATAGAGATTTCGAGGAAAATGGTGGAGATTTTCATTCTTTTCTTCTTTTCCGCACGCATTTTGATAACAACAACGCTGATGCCTTCTTATGCAAGTTGATTTGTGCGAATGCAAAGTAAAAAGTTTCAATAAAACAACACGACTTAATTAGGAATTAAACCATTGATTTTAATACAGAACTTGAACTTATCAACTATTTTTGTTAACTTTTGTCAACTAAACATGATTTTTAACTTTCAAAACAACTTTTTAAGCAATGTGAATCTACAAACCTTTGTATTTTCTTTTTTAGTTTAAAAAGTTAACCTTGTAAATTTCTATTCAACATCCTTGTTATTTAAAAGCAAAACGCCACCTTCGAATCTAAACTCCTTCATTCTGCAACTCGCCCAAGAAGGTTCTGCAACAAGCATACGTGGAGTGAGATAAAGGAGAACATTACAAAAGACTTAAGGTCCTTTATCTGCTGAAAATCTCATTGATGATGAACATGCATTCCAGCAGTTACCGAAAATATCTCCTGATACATTTAATGGACTCAACATTCGCATCTCCGCATAAAAAATCCAAATGGAAATAAAAAAGGTTTTCACTCTCTTTTCTCTGTAATTTTTTTCTCAGTGGAATTTCACTCGGAGAAAAGAAAAGCGGAAAACGAGTTTTAGACACAAAACATCATTTTCATTAATTCATCTTTCCCTTGAATGTCCGTTTGGGAAAAAAACGCAATTAGAACCTTTTGCTGGATCTCAACTTCTGCAGAAAACTTTTTTGTAATTTGAAAAATTACTATCGAGAATGTTCGCTAGAAAATTTGACGAAAACTGAATACAAAAGTTGTGTAAAAATGCTAGTAAAGTGTGTCGGAAGCTTTGCACTACCCCAATTTTATTTAAAAACTCAACTTTTAACCATTTTTCCCAACTCTCGGAGCGATTCTTTTCCATTTAATTTTTCCTTTCCGTTTTCATTTCGATCCATCTCTCGGTGCCGCTGCCCTTTTTACACTCCATCTCGACTCTCCATGTATCTGTGCGGTGATCAGACACATTTCGGTTCTGAAAACTTTTATGCTCGGATGGGGATTGATATGATAAATGAGTGACACTTTGTCGGGGAAGCTGGAAATCATGCGGGAGTGAGAACTGAAGCATTAATTGTCGAAGTCACAATGATAAGTGCCTTCGTTCGGGTGTGTGATAAGAGAAAAATAAATAATTAAAAGTCAATGAACAAACTCGTGATAAAATAAATTGAAATTTGCATTACATCTTCGACCCCGAAAAGCTTTTCTCGTCGCCTTTCTGCCATCCCCAGTTTCCCCTTTTGCGATGCTGTCGCACCAAAGTGACTCGTGATGAATACTAAACAAAGCGCTTTTGAGCCTTCGATTTTCCAATATTTTATTGTTATGTATCGACCACATCATCATGGGTTTACTGTGAAAGACAGCAAACAACATTTTAAATCCTTCGGAGTTGAGTGTTTCTTCTTCGGTCCACGACCCAGGCGGAAAAGAAGAAAAAATCGAAATGCCATTGATTTATTTCGGATTCTGTCCAAGTGCCATCA
Source organism: Belgica antarctica (assembly GCA_000775305.1). Classification (NCBI taxonomy): domain Eukaryota; kingdom Metazoa; phylum Arthropoda; class Insecta; order Diptera; family Chironomidae; genus Belgica; species Belgica antarctica. The sequence continues at coordinate 20,785 of JPYR01000004.1, forward strand.
ACGCTTGATGCAAAGAAAATAACATCATCCGAAATACACACGCCGAGAAAGGGCGAAAAAAGTTTTCAAAATGGAAATAGAGGGAAGCGGGAAAACAGAAAAATGTTCTTTCTCGGACAATGGGTTTGATTTATTCTGAGGGTGAATTCGTAAGCGGAATGACAATTCCTATGAGATTATCGGATGGATGGAAGCACAAAGGGAAGAAAAAGAGAAATCGGAGTGGAACTAAAGACAAAGAAACATTTTGAAGGATTGATTCAATTCTTCTTCCGATTTTTCTGATCGACGCTTTTCTTGTTTTCCACTGGCAAAGATGATGTGCGGAATTGAGTGGCTAAAGAAACCAGAAATGATGCGAAGGGTTCAACGGTAACGTAAGCAAATAAATGCGGAATAACAAACCCTTATGCACTTTAAAGAGATACGGTTTGTGTATGTATAAATAGGGTAACTAGGTGGTTGAAATTTTATAACATAAATGTCTTAATAATTCTAATAAGTTCAATAAAAAGCTTATCAATCAGTTAATCAACCAACCAGATAAAAAGAATTTTAGACACACATTTTCAAGATTAATTTTGGAATTCGTTTTCTGGTCACCCTACTTCCATCAATCATCCACAAACTTCAAGATCGCAACCTTACAAAAACAAATCAAATGTAAATATTCACTGCATTAAATTGATGGACCTAATTTAAGATGATTGCATAACATTTTTAAACAATCTTTGTGACGATTTTCTCATCGTTTTCATAAACACGTCAGCTGAAACTTATCTGTCGTCTCCCTCCACAATTCCATCAAGACACCGACAAATGAGTGAAACTTTCCATTTCATTCGTCTCCGATCTTGACACCGAATGTTGAAATGTCCCGATTAAACAAAACTTTCGCAATAAAATCTTTTTCAACATCATAATTAAAGTAATTGAAATATGACACTTGAAAGTTTTGCTTGACGATGGCTGGTGCTTGTAGGCAAGAAATATTTACGATCGCAATCAGTTTATATTGTTTTATGATTTTGTTTAAAAGCATAAGTTCACGAGAATGATTAATGACTGATTCAGAAACTTTTGAGTCGAAAAATGCGTTCTTAACACGTTTGCCTGTCTAAGTGGAGTTTCTTTCGTTTTTTGATACGTCTCAGTCAATACACTTCAAACGTGATTAATAACTTCTTCAATAATTGAAATTAATTTCAGAAATAAATATGCCAAAACTTATTAAATTTTCATTAATCATAATAGGTGGAACGTAACAAAAACGCACGAATTTGAATGTTTAACTCAATAGATGTTTAATTAGAGAACAAACGATTAAACAAAAGTTTCGTCTGTTGTTCACCGCGTTGTTCAAAGTTTACACGCTGCAAATAAAAGTTCACCAACAAAAAATGTTTTCTGAAAGCATCATAAGTCACCCGCAAACGCACCATTCAAATTTGTTTTCTACCATATAAAAATTACCACAAATCTAAGTGGCCATATTTCTTTTCTTCCATCTCTCCCTAGAACTGCGTTTACACAGAGGGCTTCTAATGACATGTCATTGATTGAAAAAGTAAAAAAATTACCTACTTGCTGCTGGTATTTTTGTTGTTTATCTTGCAGGGGTTCATATTTGTGTCCCTTTCTTGTGTGTTTTGAGGGACGAAGCAAATGATTTTAAGGGAGAAGTTCGAGAATTTTGATTTAAGATTCACACTTTGAGTAAATATTTAGAATTCAATTAATAAATTTCACGCGATTTAGCACTTTGTCAATGATTATTAATGAAAAAGATTTTTACGTTCATTGTCTTGAAGTTGCAATATTATGTTGCAATATTTACCTCAACTGTTAAAAAATCTGTAAAATGAATTTCACCAAGTTGATGTTTAAAAAGTACAGAATAAGTTCTAATAGTTCAAATCCTTACTCATTTTTAACTATTAACGCTAGTTTTTGCATAACAACTGACTGTTGCAACGAGTCCCACCAGGGATTAAAAGGGATCAAAATAACAGTTGGAAGTCGAATGCGGAAGCAGAAAAGAATTCTTCGACAGAAAATAACAGACGACGACGAGTTTCTCAAAATAGAAAGCCGGAAAAAATTGGAGCATCTTTTGAGTGCCTTTCTTCTATGCTACCGTATTATGAGCATGAAATTTTTTCAAAGAACTCCGCTTCATTAAACAAAAGGCAGCCGACTCGAGACGCACTTGGTCGTCGTTATTTTTAACCAGCGTAAGTTTAACGAGAGTCTCTAGATTGGGTCTCCATTTTTCACACACGAGGTTGGCTGATAATCGCTTCGCATTTTAATATTCACCCTTTTATGCTGTTTAATTTAATTAACGAGTCACAGAAGGGGAACGCTGAGAGATTGGGTCGGCCCATATATGAAATTATTCAAATTTATTTAAACATTTTTAAATACTTCCACTGTACACGGAGCTGTTAATCAGTTACGATCTCTCCAATTCACCCCGCTGCCATATGCCGCTCCCTCCAATGGTTCGTTCAAAGTCATCACGAGACTGACGTGAGCGCTCGTTCAGGAACGAAAACTTTTAAACTTGAAATGCTTCTTACTTTTCCATTTGCTAAGCATTTTTCATGGGAACACCCACAAAAAAATTTACTTGAAAACAAGATTTCCGGCCCTTTGCAGATGCAAGCACCGTTCTTGAGATCACTGTCACTTTTGCACAGAACTTAATGCAACATTTAAATGTACAAACGAAAACTTTAGTTTCACTAGCAGTTCTGTTCGTTAGTTTTGTCAGTTTTAAAAGTAAAATTGCTGCAAAAAAGCTACAAACGTTGCTGCCAGATGCATCCACGAAGACGTCGCACAAAACCTTTGAAGCTGCGGATTTACCTCGTGGATTTAAACGTCTTTAATTCTTTTTACTTTAATTATTTTTAAACTCTTCTGCAACTTGACAATTTCATGGTGTTTGCAGATGAACTAAAATTCCTAGGTATACTAAGTGCACGAAGGAAAGAAGACGAGAGAAAAGGGTTCAAAGAACTGCAATAAATTTTGTTTGGAAATAATCAGCACAGACTTCAAGGACGATTCTGTGCAAAAAGGATTGCAATCGAGTGAAACTTGTTTATGTTTCTGACCTGCTTGGTTTTGTGCATGTTTAATTTTCCGAGAAAGTTCCGCACTATTCAAATAATTATCTTAATTGCACTGAATGCATTATTTGCTCGAACAATGATGACGAAGATCACGAATCCTTTATTTCCACAGAGAATTTGCAAGAGTTAATTGCACGAGAACGTCCTTCGACTGATGCTTTTTAAATTGAATGTAGGTGCGTGTTAGACACGACGAAAGCAAAACTTCAAAACGATAAAATCGGCTCAAAAGTGTTTTGAATAATGTGGTGAAAAATGCTACACATTGTCTGTCACAGCTCAGAAATTTGAGACTCAAAGGACATTGGAACATGCTTGTCAGTTCTATTCACAACATTTCTTTAAAATCATTGCGTGATTGATGGAGTTTTGAACGCTTTGCCATCTTGGATATTTATTTTCGGTCATTTTAAAAAGAAAAATCACAAATCGTTTGTAGGAAAGGCTTGTTGGCCATTAGTCAAAACCGAAAAAGTCATTGGGCTAGATCATCCGTCTGATGGAAATCAGCCCGGTGCTTGTTGCGGCCAATAATAATTGTAATTTCAGTTCATAAAAATTACTTCAGATAATCATCAAATGTTTATTACAACTCATCATATTTGATTGTCTTCAATCATTGGCCTCGAAAGCAGCCGGCAATGAGTTTCCTACCCAATGAGAGAAGTCATCTGATGGCTTGTTTTTTGGTAATTATTTGGCAATCAAACAGAAAATATCCCATTTTGAAAAATCTCTCGCGTCGTAATTATGAGAATAAAAATTTACCAAGCAATCACTTTAATATAGTTTTGATTACAAAATAATTGCCGAGATATATATAATACACGACGGTGGGAGAGAAGATCGGGGATAAAGTGACCGCGCACAGAAAATGTAAAAACTTTCTTGTGTAATCCACTCGCAATATTTTATACTCCTATGATCGTTGTTTTAAGCATAAAAAGCATGCGAAGAAGAAGAAAGACAACAAAAACATGTTCGTTCTCTCTTCATTATTATAATGCCATCATCATCTCACCATCATCATTATATTTCATATCTGAAAATAAGCGCCATTAAAATATTTGAGCCCGTTTTTTGTTTAGAGCCATGATGGATGCTTAAAATATCTCTTGATTCATGCTCCATGTGATTACCCTCTTTCCTTAATTAAATTAAATCGCAATTCAATCGATATGGGAAATCAATAAAGTCGAATCTACTGGAAATGGATGGCAAAAGTGTAATTTAATGTGAATAATACTCAATTTATTTTAATGCTTTATTTACCTTTTACGAATGAATCTCAAAGAATCGAAGAATGAAATCAGAGGAATTTCATCACAAAATGTGGTTAATGAAGACATTATAGAGAGAACGAGAGAAGAAATGAAAAATTTATTCAGAAAATCAAAGAAGAAAGGAAAAAAGCTTGAAAAGTTTTAATGCACACAATTTTTATTCCTTTGGTGTCTTTCTTTCTCTCTCACCGCGCGATCCAAAATGATAAATGTCGAATAAAAATGTTATTTCGTCTTTACATATAAAGATGTTTATACCTATATGAAAATCCAATGGCTGATTTTATTTCTTCTGTCGAGACACAAAAAATGATTTTTTTCCGAATTGGGGACAGTTTAGTCTTCAAGTCACTGTGTAGTAGCTGAGATGTAAGGTTTGTTTTGAAATTTATAGCTTGAAGATTTACTTAAAGTATAACTTGAACAGAAGCTAAAACCAACCAAGAATCTTTGTTTCTAATATTTCACTTCAAGTTCAAAACTAAAATCTTCCATAAACTATCTCATGATTCCAAAAAATTCCCTTCAAAAATCACCAGTGACATCACTCACAAACCATGCCAGTTATATTTAATTGAAAATTAATCTTATTTTGTCTTCCTTTTAAGTTGGAAAAATGTGTTCGATAAAAAATTAGAGACACGGCTTCGATGCTAAATCAAACACAAAGCCACGGCCAACAATGTTGTATGATTCATGCAGTGAAATAAGCAGTCAGTGATAAAAGACCGCGGATGGAAGAAAAATCATTTCGTGAAGCTTTCGAAGTCAAATCAGATTATTGAATGGAAACTATTTTTATTTGTGCGTCTTTGCAGTCAAAATTATTCAAGATGTCTTCTTTAATTTATTTATGTTTGAATAATCAGAAGAAATATTTTTATTTTCAGATGGAAATTATTCAAATTCCAGTGAAAATTTAAAAACAATATTTTAGTCACAACTTCATTCTCCTAAAAAAATGATCAATGTTTGACGTCAAGTCGTGTATTTATCATAAAAGCACCTAAAAATTCACCGTTTTTTGGCGGAGAAAAATGTTTTCACATGTTCCCGTCAGGATGAGAAGATATTTGGTAATTATTTTACAACGACGGGCTGAATGGCAAAAGTGACTCGTATCGTTGCTTGTTCCGGAAATTAAATGCAATATTTCAGAAAGAGTTGAAAACTGCCCAGCAGTCGCTTGCTTTCGATACACGGTCTTTGATTCCACAACGTGCCAACATCAATGATTTATGGCATCGAAACGACACATGAGCAGCAAACACGTAATTTTAATTGAACAATTTTCAATTATTTGAAGACATTCCGGTATTTATTCACCGTGATTTCATCCCTTCGAATGACGAGAATGAATGCTTCCGTATGATGAAGATAAATTTATTCATGATAAAGGCATTGTTGTTCAAAAATTACCCTTCTCGGGAGACGACGCCAACATAAAGGCGATTGTGTAAAGGCATGAATATAATTACACTGGCTTCTTTTGAAACCATCAAAACAGAGTTGAATAGCGTCCAAGACGTTCTGACATAAGCACGAATAGTTAAAAAGATCCTTCAAATCCTAGAATTTGCTTCTGTTTCGTTTTCTACGTTTAGATGGTTGACACTTGGATAAAAATAACAAGCAGATTTTTTTTTTGTTGTTTCAAGTGTCTAGCAAAGCTTCAATCTTTCATGAGAAGGTTTCTCAAAAATCTCATCAAAACCGTCAATCTCAAAACAAAATTAAAATCCATTGAAGCCGATTTTTTCCTTCTTGAGTCTCTGCTGCTGCCACTTTTTTCCATTCATCGTTTGACACATTCCACAAAGGCAAGAAAAATTATGAAAATGGAAGAAAATGTTGCTTGTCGCTTCGCTTCTTTTTTGTTATTCAAGATAGACAATGTCGAAATGATAAAATGTCGTTACGCAACGACGGAACAGCAGAAGCAGAAAAAAGGCGAAAAGAAAAATCATCCCTTATTTTGATTGATGCTTGCCTGTCAACTGCGTGAATTTTTATATATATTTGATACTGTTTTGAAAGATACTTTTCCCTTCTTTTCTGCTGCAAAGACGTAAAAAGCAGCGGAGGGAGAGAAGCTGGGAGAATGGCTGTTCAGTAGGTTGAATGAAGTAATGGCATCAATCGAAAACAGGATGCTGGAAGAAGGGAGATTATTTCGAAGGAGATCTTAAAGCTTACACCAAATCCAAGTGCTAATGGATTCTTAAAGTTTCGTTTTTCCCTGCTGCTTCTTCTTCCACTGCTTGTCTTTTAATTATAATTCATCTAGGCAATGATTGATTCCAAACACAGCAGAAGTATTGATGGATTAAGACATTATTTACCTCCATCTCTCTATCTAGATCTTTCACATGCCGTAATCGAATACTCAAGTTTCCAATTTTTAAAAAAATTACCTTTTGAAGAACGATCGTAATCTTGAGTTTTTTTGTCTTTAATTTATTTTTGAGGCTTGAGTCGGGGCTAAACTATTTTCAAAACGAAGCAATTTACTGTGTATGTTATTTATATTCCGTTTTAGAGAAAATTAAGACGTTTTCTTTAATGTGTTGAATGCTTTCCTACGATAAGTGTTTATAGCCTATAGAAACTCGATCGTTTTTCCACTCACAACGATAAACCGCGACGATCGCTTGAGTGAGTGAAGAAAGAACAAAATCAACAGAATAATTAAGTTTGGATCATTTCACGGTGTTTAAGTGGACGTGCATTAGGTTCAGCTTGCTGTTTACCGGAAAAAAAAATTATTGGCGATTTAGATGGAAGAAATTTGGGATGGTGGAGCTGAATGTCAAGTGCAATTTTCTGCAGTCAAACCATCTCATAGTTAATTTGGAAACAAGACTTCAGAGTTCTTTCTAAACTGTTTTAAACTTTCGTCATCGGTGAACGCTCCCCAGCACCGGAATAAAACTTTTTGCAGATCAACAAATCCATTTTTTGCTTTTGTCTCAGTGAAAAATCGACTGAAGGTACTTACGGAGAGTTTCTTTTTTTGATGGTCGTTAATGTAACCTACCGACCACTCCCACTCACCTCACTCCCAGATTACACAGCAAAAAGCTTCCAAGCTATCAGACAAAATATTGTGTAATCAGAAGCAAACGTAGAGTAAAGAACCAAATTACATTATTTCAGTTTGAAGCGATTTTCTATACGAGATTTTAGGCAGAGAAGCAGCCAGAAAGAAGTGACAGCCATGGAAACCAGGATATGCCGTCCCTGGTGAAGTTAAAAGATTGAATTGTTCATAAAAAAGATTCTGAATTATATAACTTCAAGCACACATGTACACAAACAGCCAGAACGAAGGAAAAGTATAAATTAAAAAAGCGAGAGAGAGCTAAGGAAGAAAAATACTATTGTACGCCAATGACATTGATGGATTTGAAATGAAAAAAAATCGAGAGAGCGAAAAAATGGGGAAAACGGGTAAAAATCTATAGCAGCAGCAGTAGCCTAGTTGAGGCAACGAAAAAAACCAAAAATGTCATACGATTAATGTCATTGGGGGTATTTTCATACATCCAAGAGAAAAATCGAGGCAAGTGGAGAAAAGTTGTTTAACTCAATAATTTCATTGTTGCTTGAGTTGGAATAATGAAAAAAAGAATAATGAAAAAAAGAATAATGAAAGAAGGTTGTGGCAGTGCAAAAATGATTTTGGAAATAGATTTCTGATAGAACTTGATTCGAAAATCTTGATTAAAATTCTTGATGATTTTATGGTACATTTTGTCAACTTTTTGCTTCCAGTTGTTAATAAAAGAAACAAGAACATTTGAAGTTTGCAGCAATTAAAACATTCATTAACTCGCAGCAATAAGAATTCGTCATCTAAATAGATTTCTAAATCATTTTTTAATTTATTGCTTAAAAAAACTTCACTGGTCAAGTTTCATTGCTGGTTTAAAGCCTACCTAAAAGTAACGAGTTTGTTTTGTGGATAGAAAACAAACCCGTCACTTTTGTGGGGATCTTTCCAAGCAGTGTGTATTTCAAAACATTTGCACGACAGCGCAAATTCTCCTTCTTTTTCTTAAATGTCACAAAAATTGTTTCATTTCTCGTCGTCACAAAAATTAAGTGCGGAAAGAAGTGTAATTACTCGAAAATTTCGTTTTGATTAAAAAATGTCGACAGCCGAATGAATTCCGAGTGTTACAACTGCAGTGTAGAATCAAGTTTAAGCTCCTAATTTTAATGAATTCGCTGTGCAAATGCAACCGTTGCGCGAATGACTTATTTAATTTTAAACTATTTCCAATAATATCCATTTTATTGGCGCGTGATTAATTTTCCGGCGAAATGAAGCAAACTTTTTACATTTTTAAATACGACCACGTACTGAATGCTCTTTGCTGTATTGTTGCCGCCTTTTTTATATTTTGAAAAAGTGCCACATCGTTAATTTAATGTAAAAACTCATAAAATTAAAGTGCTGCCGATTTATTTAATTTTCTGCCATCATTTTTAGGCGTTTTTGTTGTTACCTTCTTCGAAATTGTTATAAATATTTTATCATTATTTTTTTTGCTTTTGTGAGAATTTCTTTCTGCCTTCACCGGCAAGCTATCGACAGCCCAAATTTGCAGGCATGACTCGATGGAAGCTCATTTTAAAGCGATCGCACCTAAACATTCCCGAGACGAAGAGAAATTTGCCAGTGAATTAAAAGTAAGCACTTCGATTTGCTGTGCGCGGCGACAGGATTTATGAACTTTCTGTGCTCGAAATGGAAATTAAGGTGCACGATGAGATTGTAATTGTGTGCGGGGCAGACGCAGATTGATCATATTTTACCAGAATACCGGATTGGGCGGCGTAGATGATAAGAAAAGTAACTTGAAAACATAATTACCCGCCAAAGTGTAAAAGAAAATCTCTTAATAAATCGATTTTTGAACTCAAATCCAGAATTAATCTCATTTTGCGCTTCACTCATTCCGATCATCACATTATAAGATTTTCTCTCCGTTTTGCGACGGCGATCGTGCACACACAACCTGGCACCAACACATCTTCGGCAGATGATGATGATGGCATCTTGGATCAGAATCATAAAGCAATAATCGCAGCAATAACTATAAATAATAAAAGATTTGGTTCCGAACAAGTCGGCAGAAGTGTTATCGTGATAAAGAAAAACAATGAACGGGTCTAATGAGCTTAGGCGAGCGAGAAAAGCGAAAGAAACTATTTCGAGTCAATTATGGATATAATGTGACTTTGAGAATTTTTTGCTTTCTTTTTTCCATCCAAGTTTCGCCAGCCATGTATGCGAGTAAAGATTTCTTCGCCATTATAAAGTTTTTCTTTTTGGAAAATTGGTGTTTCTCGACTTTTATTATCTTTTAATACTTTTTTATCTTTTCGTTCTTCTTTTGCTTGTTTTTGTGGGCGAATCGAGAGATGGAAACTTTTATGCGATGCGACTTTTGCAATCTTTTAAACAGTTCAAGCCAAGAGATCATAATCGAGCTTGGCTTTGCGCCGCGATAACGACTTTAAATCGTTTGTTGATTCGTGATTTATGACGGCGAGTTGGGAAAATTTAAATCACCTACCTTAAGTGCTGGCTTGCGATAAACTCTTGAACTTTGCCTGACGATATGCTCGATTTTGTTTTCAATTAACTCACACTTTACAATTTCTGAAATGAAAAACACTCGCAGTAGACAGAAAAAATATAAACAACGCTTTGTTGCTTAAACAAAACAAAAAACACTTTGTCGCTTTTTCTTCTCGGCAGCCGATCGTAGTATTTTTGTGACTTCTGCCAATGGAAGTGTCTATGAGATCACAAGTGTATGTAGATGTTAATTTCTGTGATTGAAGTTGCTATGCCGATGTGGGGCGGGCTGATTGAGAGAGCCAGGTTTAAATTTATGTTTGCTTGAACGAGAAAAGTATATTTCTCAATGATATCAGCCAAAAGCGTCGAAAAATTGAAGCAGGTAGAACTCGATTGCGGACACATGAAATTATCATAATTTCACCTTAAAATCGGGTTTTAAACTATCCAGAAATTAAATTTTCAGGTTTTGAGAACTTTAAAGCGATTTCAAATTGTGAGAAACAAAACACGAAGAAGAAACATAAGAAAATGCAAGAGACGAATGGAGGCGGTGGCTTAAAACGTCATTGCCTTTTCCATGATGGCGATTGATGTACGACGAGCTCGACTAGATTCTCGTCAAATTCTTGACGCAAATATCGACCTCTCATTCCCCAAAAAGTAAAACAAAACCAGCGAGTGAAGTAACCAGATTCTTTTCCTGTTACAATTGATTTTTTCGAGCGGCATTCTCAAGAGTTGTTTGGAGACGTTTGGGTACCAAAGCAAAAAAGTCATGATTTAGCGAATTCATTGAAGACCGCTGAGTGTTTGCAGCATTTTTATTGTCTTCTTATTACGGTGAAATTATTCATCGTTTTCCCGGGGCATAAGTCTCCAAGGAAATTATCGAAAACTTTTTCTTTCCTTTCTGATCACATAATTTATCATTTACGAATGTGGAAGTCCCCGTTCGTGGCGAAA
>JPYR01000004.1:31797-47753 GCA_000775305.1 Belgica antarctica
GTTTTAAGGGATAGTTCCGCCGTCCAGTGAACTTCTTTTGCCGCAAATCTAGCATTGATCTGTGATTATCATTACTCAAGTTGCTTGTGCTCAAGCGAAAGACAAAAACGTCGAAAATCGAGAAAAATGAATCGCCCTGGGCGCTAAATGTCTTTAGACGGCAAAAAAGCGAAGAGAACGGCGATCACCGATATTATGCTTCGGCAATTTACAGGTAATTTCATGAGATTTATATCAATAATTTATTTTTGTCCTTTTATCGTTTCTCATATATATTAAATATTAATCTATTGTAACAAAATAATCACAATTTCACATTTTTTTTTGTATTTTTCATCTTTTTTGCATATTTACTGTAGTTTTTATTAGTTTTGTTCTATTTTTTCTTCTTTTTCATGATTTTCATTTCCAGATCTTAATAATTAGTGGTATTTTTCTCATCTTTTTATTATTCAATGCCAAAAATTTTACACAATTTACAAGAATTCATGATGTGCCCATTGCGGTGTGTCTCCAAAGTGTTTCAAATGTTTCTTGAGATTTTGTTTGTTTGAATGATTTGCAAAAGTACTATTGTTGATGGTTCATTCTATCGTATACGAGAATTATTGAACAAAATTTTTATCGTCACATACTTTTGGTTCATTTGCAGGTCACTTCCTTACGTATAGAGATTTTGCATGCACACCATGCTTCACTGGGACTGCAAAATGACCTGAAATTTTCTATTATAGGCTTTCTTGCTAGAGTCGGTTCACAAGTGAACGTCTCCAACTAATTTCTGTGATTTTTGTGGGCACAAAATCATTCAAATGAGCCGAAAAAATATGTTTTTTAGAATTTTGTTCGTCGAACTTCAATTTACGTATATCGTTTGATTGGAAATCAATTTTTGCTTCTGCTTACGTCAATGAACGGAGAAAATATTTTACAAAAAGGTTTTTACTGTTTAATAATGTGTTACTTTGGTATACTTTGGAGCATTTTTATGGAAACTTATATCGCTAGGATGTCTCTATGCAATGAAAGGAAAATTTATTCGCGTGTAGTTGTGTGTTTTGTTTTGAAGAAGGAAAAGTCTACATTAAAACAAGTTTATGTTCAATATCAAAAGTTTTTTTGCGAAAATTTTGCTTCATTTTACAAAAATGTTTTGTATACTTTTATATCCAATTCATCCTTATTTAGGTCTTTATAAATTATCCAATGATTTCCATCGTGATTTAAGACAAGTTTTACGTATATGCTTGGTTACTAAAAAATCTCATTTTTGCTTAAAGTGGGTTTTGTTAAATTTGAATTTTATTCTAAGGAAAAAACGAAAAGTCTAAAACCAATTTTGCATTTTCTTCTTTCCTTTCTCGACAGGTTTTCTTCTTCTTCGAGAACACCAAATTTTATCAAACATCATTATGTACAAGAATAAAATCAAACTCGTGAATAATTACATACAATTATGATCAATAGTTTTTACTTAGCACTTTTTGTACGTATTTTTTTTTACTGAAAATGTTTTTTTGTCTTACAATCTTTTCAAATATATAATTTACAACATGAAGACGCTGATGCTTCACTTTTCTTTCTCGTCTTAAAACTTTTCTTAAGAATCCTGTTTTTCATAATGTTTCTTAATTGCACAACTACATAAAACAATTCCAAAATCACTGGTTCAAAAATCAGCAGTTAAGGAAAATTCGAAGACAAAGTAAATAGTTGACTTTAAAGCTGTTTGCTTGGACGAAGATTAACATTTTGTGTTTAAGAATTTCCTCTTCAAGATATCTGAATGAAAATTGTCTTGAAGCAACGACGTTCAAAGTTTTTTCAAGAAAATAGTCCAAAGACAACGAATAAACCTTCATTACAAAGCAAACAGCTTCAATAATGTGCTTCAATGGACTTTATTTACAAATGAAATGAGAATCGAACGTGTCTATTGAGTCTACTGGAAGGAAGAAACGAAATCATCATTCGTAATCGATCTAGTCTGAGTCATTATCTTGTTTAATCATAATTATCTTCGTCTTCTAACAGTATTTCTTGTCGTACAATACTTTTTTAAGTTTATTTTGTTTTAATTTCTGTTGTTTTCACTTTTTTATCTTTTATCCTAAAAATTTAGTACTCTTAATAATTAAAAAAATTTGAGGTCACATGAGTTGGTTTCATTAAAGTTAGAGTTTAATAAATGTATGGTAGTTAATCGGTGTGTGAGTGTGTCTAGAAATCCGATCACGTACCCTAGATTTCCATCTTTTTACATTGCCTAGAGACTAATTTCGATCTGCAATTCAACATTTCTTACATCTCGGGAGCCAAAACACAAACAAAAGAACGTCCTTGTCTTCCATCGTTCGTTGAGTTATATTTGGAATTGCACAAAATGACGATGCGGGGATTAAAAGAGAATGAAAAGTGATGGTCACTTCCAAGCCAGACTCATTTAAACATCTATAAAATCGTGGTTTTTGGACTAATTATTGATTTTCTTCTCTTTTTCTGCTTGCTGGACATCCAATTCAATCTAGTAGCTGCTTTCCTAATGCTAAACACGCTTATACTGGACTTTGGGGTGGAGTAATTTCATCAGCGCCATCGCCCGAGCCCGGTTCACCTTTGGTCTTGTTCTCCTTTTTCCACTTCATGCGTCGATTCTGGAACCTGTGTTGGTGGCGGAGTAAATTATCGTTAATTAAAGTGCAATTTGCGAGGTACAAGCACATGAATACGTTACCATATTTTAATTTGGCGTTCGGTGAGACAGAGTGCATGTGCAATTTCGATGCGTCTTCGTCGTGTTAAGTAGCGATTAAAATGAAATTCTTTCTCTAGCTCCAACGTTTGATATCGTGTGTAAGTCTGACGTCCGCGTTTTCGTTCTGTAAATGAATGTTTGCGAGAAAACAGAACAAAGGCAAGTGCGAATTAATTAAGTTGTTTAATCAAGAGATTTCGTGTTAGTCGTTTATGATCTTCAACTGAGAGCTTAATCTGCTTAAGCAGTTTAAACTTTCGTGTCTCTTTCTGCCTCCTGCGCTATGCATTTGCTCTAAACAGTTTTAACAAATTCCAAACATGTGTTTTTCACATAATCCTTTGACTTTGCGTGCATTTAAAGCATTCATGTTATATGTTCATGTACAAAGCTAGTAAGCGGCGAACAATTGAAAGTGATTTAGTGACACTTCATAATAAAATTTAAAATCTATTTTAATGACAAAAAAGCGGAATGAAATGTTTAAAGTGGAAGACAATGGTTGAACAATCATTGAAAAGGCTTCTGTTTGGGAAATGTGGACTTTTTGTGTCATGTTTGTTTTTGTTTAGACAAATTTTTGTCATCAGAATGTGCTGAGATTTATAATTTACTAAGCAGAGATCAAAAATTCACGAACCTTTCAACTTCATAATTCAAAGAAATCTCTGAGAATCTTCATTCTGTTTCTATTTTTCTAATGAAGAATTCAAGTTTCGTTGAGTTATGACGTAAATGACGTTACAAGCAACAGTCAATTTGAGCTGTCAAGATTTTTAATGAATGTTCTTGAAAAACATTTCGACTTCGTATGATTCATTGAATTCTCAAGAATCTTGCGAAGTTCGTCACAAAATCAGCAAACATTTCCTTAAACAGCCTTTTGCCTGCTGGGTTGATTAGCATGTTTGATGTCTGAAGACATTTACGATGCGTTATTATCAATTCGGCGAACCCGACCATGATAAAGCCACGCATTATATTTTTGCTTTTTTGGAAACAATTACCAATGGCTGATGTTTGAGCGATGTGGTTCTTTCTGATGTTCATACATCAACGAATGAAAAAAATGCTACATTTAGACACTAACGCGTTTTTAATCGTTTTGTAGTTATATACGATGTAGCTTACATTACAATTTTTTTGTGTTTTATAAATGTCTGTAGATTTTTTATGTTTCTCGTGTTTTTTGAACGTGTACATTTCGGTGCTATTGTGTTCACTCTGATTGTATGAAACACGCACTAAATGTATTAAATTTTCATGCCTCTATTTCCTTCCAGTGCTTTCCACTCCGACAGATCGATAAACTTTTGTGATTTGAGCTTTGTGCGTTAATTTTTGGATAATTTATGACGCGAGAATATTTCCGTGCGTTTTTAATGGATTCATTAACTCGCTTTGTCATTAATCGATCAATGTAGCAATCGAAAACGCTCTAAATTGAGGTGATTGTGTCGATAAATCTAGCACGTCAGTGGTGCCAGGCGGAATTCTCGTTCAGGAAATCAAAGCCGGAGTTTCAGATGCGCCCCGAGACCTACGTCCAAATCATTTTTTCGAAATTGGAAAGTTTTTCTCTCCCGTCATGACGAGGGCGAGTGGAACAGAAACGAAAAGACGGTATTTTTTAACTCCCAGAAAAGACGACGAGAAAAAAAAACCTTTCTTTATTAACCCATATCAAATCGTTTGACAGCTGACTGTTACCATTTTTCTCCATAGTTTTTTCCCTTTTCCACTGTAATTTCAGAGTGAATTTTAACAATATTAAAAAACCTACAAGGGAGACATGCTGCTTCTTCTTATTTTCCTTCACGGCTGACGTAGAAAAGTCCATGGAAGGTCCATGATTTCGTTTTCTTTTTTGTTCATTCTTCTCGGTTCTTTTCTGTTGTTTTCATAGCTTAAAGTCAAAGGCCAAACCTTATATTAATTTGGCAGATCACATAGATCTCTCGCTGGCTACACCGACCATCCAATTGCCTTTCAGTCCCGGAATGAATTAAAGTGGCTTGAAGGAGAACACAATTCAACGATTATTTTGACGTTAGTTCCCGAGAAAATTGTAAATAAATACTTCATTGCGGTCATTTTGAGACGAACGTCAGATTTGAGAAATCGCAGGAAATTTGTTTCGAAATTAAACTTTAATTTTCACATCATGTAATTCATTACCATCGAAATAATTTTTTCATTCGTCTGTTCGTACGCTCGAAACAAAGGCTTTAATTCAATTTTAATTATAAGATACGCTTTGAAAGATTTTGAGAATTTTGAGTAATTTGACGAGAAATGGCTTTCTTTCTACCTTTCATTTAGACATGGCCATGAATAGAGGCAGGAAATTTTGCTGTTGTTTGATCGCAATGATAATGACGCGTAATAATTTCAAGAAACTAGTTGGCTAATGCTTGCGGTGAAAGAATTTTGTTCATTAAAGATGAATTAGATGTTACTGGGAGCGGTATCAGCGCTGGCACAGAGTTGCGTTGGAAACAAGGCAGTTTTAATCAGAGGTTGAATTTAGACTTTATACTTTAGCTTTAGACTTTAGGTATTTTTTGGCGTTTTCCAGCTATAGCTTTAGGGTTTTGAAAAACTTCAACTTTAGACTTTAGCTTTAGAAGTTTAAAAAAAGTCTAAATTCAACCTCTGCTTTTAATGAAGAAATTGAATTTTCTGGGATTGGTACCGACGCTTTTATTTCTAAACTTGAATTTTATTCTCCAGGTTCAATTGCATCATGACAACGTGAATGCAAAAACACGATTATGAATTCTTAACAGAGCCTTTGAATGAATTATTTTCTTGAACTTATACCAATCCTTTCTGGATTGATCTCCTGTTTTCAGCAACGTTTATCTTCATTGATCTCCAAGTCATCAATTTATCCGATCAAGTCGGACCTAACGACTGTCACGTTTGCCAAGCGAAGCAAGCAATCAAGCCATGCCAATAGAACCGCCGACCGATCATATTGACAGGGCAGCTTTTTTACACCTCTCAGTCTCGCGTGAATCTCAAATGTCACGAGTGACCGATCGAAATCAGTGGGCGAACGAGTGTGCATGAGCTAGGCCGATGGAGAATGATGTCGTTAAATTGAATGATAATTTATTTCGATGATAATTTAAATTAATAATTCTCAGCGTCAATTTTTCAAAGATTAACTCGAAGACAATTTTCGTGTGTTTTCTTCCTTTTACAGCGGATGTTTCAAATTTTTATCTCGCTTATGGGGCGAAGCATTCCGTGTGTGTGTATGTCGGTGTCACGGGAGAAAAATGGAAGTTGGACGATACAATCAAGATAAGACACGAAGATATTTAAATTGTGTACGATATAAATACACAATTTAAATAAAGACATTTATCAATAACTTTCTGGTGTTGTAGATTTTTTTCTTTCTTATTCGTTTCAGCTTACATTTAATTTTTTTGTCTCAGTAATTTTCCTCGTTCCGCTTTAAGAAAACGAGTGAGAGCGAAGCAAAATAAGAAAAAAAACTTTAAGATTAAGTGGCTTTAGAGAAGGAAAAAAGTTTAAGAGGGTTTCAGTTAAGGAATAAAACCAGCGAAATAAACTTTTCTTGACGTGGCAGCTCGGGAAAGTAGAAATGAAGACTTAATGCCTTGCGTTTCTCGCTAGAACTGCTGCTGTTTCGGCTTGGGACGCATTTACTACTTGAAATGTGAGTCAGCGACGACTTTGTTGGTAGAAAATGAGAATCTGTTGTATAGATTTTGCGATTTTAGATTCGTTCTAAAAATGATTTTAGTTTTGCTTTGTTACAGTCAATCGATCAAAGTTTGAATGAACCAGAGACAACTTAATTTATTATGGAAAGGTTTTTATGTGAAAAAGATCAAAAAATTGTTTGCAATAGAAGTTTTCTATAATCTGTGAAGACAAATGCAGCAAGAATCACAAAGTATCTCAGCACTTTTTATTAACCAATTTGCAATTTTATCTAATTTTTTTTCTTCTAAAACCAGTAGTCAAATCCAGCGTCAAAGTTGTCCCTGGCGTATTAAATACGACGTGAAATATCTAAATATTATCGAGGTAATCAATGCTAGAGACGTATTAACTATCCATTTTCGAGACTTGAGAACAAAATAAATATTGATGATCTTCATGCTGCCTGCTGTCTTTCTGTTTGATTCTCTTCTTTCTTGAAATACAGAAAAATCGACAGCCGAGTCAGGGAATAAAAATGAATTCTTGTTACATTGCTTTTGTTTTGAATATGTATAAAAAGCAAAGAAAAACGAATTGTATAAGAGATGATAGTAATCAATTTTCTTTTTACATCTCAATCTTCTCTTATACGTTAAAATTTCTTTTTGATATTCTCCATTCTTTTAACCCATCGTCTTCATTCTTTCGTTCTTATTCCTTTAAGTCGTATAAAGCAACGCCTTAGCAAATGAAGATAAATAAAAATAAAATTCAAGAATTGTACTACATTTCTTACAATCTTCTGATTTCTTTTAGCTTTTAGGAAGATTGGGGCTGTGCACTAATGATGTTCATGGTGTTGTAAATAAGTTTTTTAGTTTTTAAGCTAAGGAAGTTGTGCTGAACGAGAAAAATCTTGATTCTTGCTGTGACATATTGAACAATCTAACCCCTAAGTGCGTCTGTAAGTTTTCTCAATCCTTTAATCGCACTCCACTACCGTTTTCTCAAAAAGGAAAGCGTGTAGGTGAAAATCAGTTCCATTTTTTACACGGCTCTTGTTCGAACGTTCGCGGAGTAGACAGTTGCGAGATTGCACAAGAAAAACGCATTAAGAACGCGAATGAATTCTGCGCGCTAAGTGATCGTATCATTCACAGCATCGGCGGGATGATTAAAGAAAGGAGAAAAATGTTCTCCAATGAAGCTGTTTTCATTTGAATTTCCTTTGAGCGCCGCCACCGACAACAAGTGTTCGTGATAATCTTGCAGACGATTTTCCATCATCATCATCATCATTTCTAGTACTGCTTACGAGAAAACTTAACACTTTTAACTTTTTTCCTTTCACGTTCGTCGTGAGAGCGGCAACAAGTGTTTTATTGCCCCCTCAACTCCACCCGCATCAGAACACAATAAAAATAACATAAATTTTCCATCCTCCACCCGAAAAATGAAAATGGAACATCGAGATTATGGATTTTTGCCACGAGTGAAAGCGAATGTATGGGAAAATGATAAAATGTAAATAATCTGCTTTTATTGCTGTTATAATTCATTGTCTGGCACGTTGCACTCGGAACGCTAGCAGAACTGACTATTCAGGAAGACTTTCGCACATCAACTGCAAGTTCTCGTGCCGAAGATGCTTATCGGAGTGACGCAAATTATTATGCAAAATTGGGCTTGAAGGAAGAGACAATTGTGTCGATGTCGTGCGGCGACGACAGAAACATTCAAAAGCGAACTGATTTCAATGCGCAAACCCAAACAGAAGGTGTTCTCCGTCCATTGTCGCATTCTCCGTCTATTGTCTTTGACTTTTGTCATCTCAATAGAACCCGGAAGCATTCTCTTTTGAGATCTTAGAAAACTGAACAGAACGCTTTTTGTTTATGGTAATGATTTACAGACTACACGCTTGATTTTGTGTGTCTATGACATGTTCAGTCAGGGTTCGGTAGATCGCCGTGGATGTCGTTGTGTAATAAATGATGATTAAGGTTGGGTTTTGTGAAGAACACTTTTGGATCTTCTGAAAATGGCGTTTTAATTGATGATGACGCAAGAAATTCTTTAGAAAATGGCTCGAGTCGGGGCTGAAGCGAGTTTTGAGTGCAGGTATAATTTTGTAGTTAGAATACTTGTAGATGTATGAACCCAGGAAGAAATAGCTTGGGTTAGTTCGACTCTAAAAAAAATGTTTTGTTGTAGTTTTTAATGAATTAAGTTTAATGTTATATTTTGCTTCAAAAAAGCAAAATTAGTGATTTTGGAAACTGTTAATACCATTAAGTTTAAAGAGACAATACAAAAGGGTGACCAGATGATTGATGTATTTTACAGGGAAACTTCTTTCAAGGAAAGATTTCTTACAATCAAAGCGTTATTTCTATGATAAGCTGTGCCAAAATACGTCGATATTAATAAAAAAAATTAAGAACTAGGACATTCCTTTATTCATCAACCCAATTGTCAACCCTATTCTAAGTCAACCCATGCTTTAAAAACGTTAATCAGCCGCTCTTGAATTTTTCAAAGCCAATGTGATAACGACAAGGCCAATTTCGCCCAAGCAAAAGTCTCAGGAGAAAATTAAGTTCAATTTAAAATAATTTAATTGACCCACTTTGTGGCCGTAATTCAAGTCGTCGTAAGCTCTAACATTGAACGAGGAATTTTTTTCGGAGTTTATCTCCTTTCGTGCTTGCATTCTTCCAATGTTGAGTCAATGGTAAGTGATTCTGAAGCATAAAATTAATTTAATTTTCCTTCATTCACTTTCGGTCCGGAGAATTTTTGATCTCGTTTTAAATGAAAATTTTGCGCTTTTTTCATTAAAGCTTAGCCATCGTATAAGATGGCTATGATTAAAGGCAACACAAAAAATTGCTGATGACGAGCAAGTGCATGCAGAAAATTAATTTGCTCGTGTTTGAACTTGGGATTGCTGCGCCAGCTGTTTGCCGGTCGCAATCTGCCGCCCATGTGCCCTTACAAGCTAGTGTTAGTATAAAAGAAGAAAAAGATTGGGAAAAAGCCCATTTGTAGTTTACCTAACTTACCGAACTGACTCCTCATCCATGGGTAGAGAGGAGACGGTAGCGAAGCCTGCGTGTGGTTGTTTGGCGGTGGATTCTGCTGTTGTTGCTGAGGTTGGCCCTGATGAAGGGGAGGTTGATGCTGCATCATGTTAGGAGGCGGCTGCTGAACGGAAGGTGGACCGGAATTTGTGTACATGCCCATGTTGTGCGGATTTTGGTGACCCACCTGCAAAATGTTGTGATTCAAGATTTTAGATTTTCGTTTTGACATCACGCGCGCGCGTTTTCTGAACATAATTAACGAGAATCTCATTACCTCGTTCACTTGACCGTGCATATGATGTCCCATTGGCATCTGCTGATTATTCATGTGATTGTGATGGCCCATTTGCTCGAGCGGCGGCGATCCATTATCGCCGACCATGCCCAAACCACCGTTTCCCACCGCGGCCTGGAGTTTACAGCTGGTGTAAACAATCGGCTGCTGCTGAGGTTGCTGTTGAAGAGGTACGGTTCCGTTTTGTTGCGGGGGTGGCTGGGGCGTCTGCTGGGGTCCCAACACGTTCCCCACCTGACTGGATGGACTATCGGGCCGCGAGTAGCCCGGTTCCATATTTTGATTGTAGTAGCCCATCCGGTCGTATGGCGGGTACCGCGGGAACGGCGGCATGCTGGCCTGATTGTGATGCGTCTGGGTGTAGTGATGCATTTGTGCGTCCATGTCGCCGCCCGTCGGGTAGTGCCCGTGCATGTCTGAGCTCATGTAGGAATTTGTAAAGTATGACGTCATACTTTCACAGTTGTTTGTACTCATCGTCATGTTTCGGAGAGTAAACGGTTGATTGATTCGTTGCCTGGCCTGCTTCTTCCCCGCTCAGTTTGATTCAAGCCAATTGAGAGAAGTAAATCAGTTCAGAACTCGCTTAGTGTGTGGCTTTCGATGACTTAAAATTAAACTTGATCACATTTAATGCACTTTTCACGCAAAAAGATTTTCTCCTCTGATTATAAAAATATTTTTTCCACTTTGCGTTTCACTTAAAATTAACTTCTTCCTTTTATCGGTTACGCACTAAGTTATGTCTTTGAATTGTTGGTAACAGTAGGTTCCTGGAATGAGAAGAACAGAATTGGGATATTTTAGTTTAAATTGCATTTCAATTGAATCAGATTAGCAGTTGTAAGGAATTTCATGGATCGAGTTGCTTGCGGGCCCATTCAGCTTGACTATGATTGCAGTGTGCACGCCTACCACAGTTCTCTAATGTATATTTAAATGATTAACATACATGGAAAGGGATAATTGAAAATAATAATACGGCGTGCACTGTTGATTATGCTTAGCTTTCCGCATTAGAGAGAGAATCGATGGATATGTGACTTATTGCACTTGCTGTGGTACAATTCGGCTTTAGATTCGAGTTTATGAGAGATGATGAGACATTTTTCAGGTAGACAGGTTGCGTTCATAACGGCCTGATGCTGAAAGTCTCGTCGCGGTATCGGAAATCATGTTTTTTGTCAAACTTCATTATTTCTTTGAAACAGACAGAATGTTACTTGGCGATTGTTCAATTTTAATTCATGTCAAAAACTTCTGTCTCGCTTGAGTTCGGGAAATGTCAGACGAGATGCGGGGTAAATTTTTATTTCATTTTATTTCTTTAAATTCGTTTTATCTAGCGACGTCGAGAATTCTTTTCCGATCGAAACACTTGACACCATCATGTTCGTTTAAATTTGCATCATAAAAGCTTTGAAAATCAGCTTTTGTTCTCCAGTTGTGCAGATTGCATAAGTTAACAAAGCTTTTTTAGTCGGTCAGGTTGCATAAGTTGGGGCGAAACTTTTTATGTTGAAAACTTTTTATTTTCATTCAAACATTATAACAAAGCTTGTTGCTTTGTTGTTGGTTGAATTTGAAAGTTTTCAACAGCTTTGATTCTCAGATTAATAGAACATAGTTTCCGGGTAATGAATTCAGTTTTGTCAAAGGACTTTTATGATGATGAAATCTTTAACCGATCTTTGAATATCATTGACACAAAACGAACGTTTCAATTCAAGTTCTTCTTTTCACTCTCTTTTCATTGATCTAGTACTTCAAAGTGTAGCCAATTTCCAGAGTGGAAGTTGAAGCATTAAAGTTTCTTCATAAATTTCAGGTTTATTTGCACTTGATCGAATAATCACAAGTCTAACAAGTCAACAAAAATAGTTTTGCATAAATCACCACAGCTTTGCCACCCCAAACCGCGTCTGTTCACTTCTCACTCTCTCGTCCCGCTCTTCTCCCTCTCTCGTTCTTCCATCATGTTTCCCCTTTTGACTTCCATCATGCTTTATTTCTATGCTCTCTATCTATATCTATGTTCGAAGCATATATTTCTCGAAAGCCATAAATCAAAATGGCTAAACTTTCACTTCACCTTCGCTAAATCGACGCTCGATGAACGAAATAAAAATGTTCATTTTAAATGCGAAAATTATCATAGTTGACGAATCACTTGCAAATTAAACTTTTCAATTGTGTCATTCGACACGGCACCGGATAAATTAAATTATCGGGTTGGAAGTGTTGGTCAATTTTCACCCCGCTGAATTGAAATTCGATTGCTTGCAAAAAACGCCGAGTGGTTATCCTTCTATCCATCCATCCATCCATCGATGTAATTATTTTAAAAGCATTCATGTTCACAATAAACCGAAAACAAGGAGCGAATATCACCAAATGCAAATTGATTGCAATTTTTCCGCTTTTCAATTTAATTTATTTACTACGAAACTCTTTTTCCGGTGCTTCAAAATTTATTCACTAGAAAAAAATGGAAAATAAAATTCGCAATGGTCAAATGGATGCGAGAAATGTTTAACAGTTGAATGACATCATCGGGTTATCGGTCCCCTTAGATAATCGAGCTCCGAATAAATTAACATCGTGATGATGTTGAACTGTATCCACTTTTGCTCGGATAAAAAACATTTTCGGCACAATATTCTGAGAGAATTTTTGAAAGAATTTGTGTCGAAGCCTAACCGCGGTGAAAAAGAAGATAAGCTGCGAGGGTTCTTTGTCGCTACGTCTTTAAGTTATTTCTTATGCTCTACCGGAAAATCCAATTCAAAACCGTTGTCTCATCTCTCTTTAATTAGAATAACATGAGGCACCAGCGGATAAATATGGACGGCGAAGGAAAACGAAGAAATTTCAAGATGAAAAATGTTTCTTGCGTTGGTAATCAGTCAAATTTTATTTATTAGTTTAACGAAGGTATTTAGAATGACGTCTAGGAAAACAACTTAAGCAAGGGCTTAATCCTAAAAATATTTCTTGTTTTGAATTTTATCACGAAGTCTGAAATGTTTTCGGTTGAAACGGGGTCGAGATGATGAGAAAGTGCAAAAGATATAATCGAAAGCAGATCATTTTAAGCGATTCCATGTCGGCTGTTTACTTTAAGCGCCACGCATTTTTAAAACGATTCTTGTTTGCTCTTCATTGTGTCGCTTGCTTTCTTACGATTTTCTTCTTACGTTCATCGATTTTCAGTCACAGAATAGGTTTGTTTACGGGTGATGTCACTGATTGAATATGTTTTTGCAATATTTGCTTATCAAGTAAAAGATTTCAATATTTTTTTTTGCATGAAACAAAGATTTTCTCATGCAAAAACATTTTTCTTAACACCCAAACATCCCCAACCTCCAAAAAGCTTTTCTTTCTCCTTGTGCTAACGCGTTAGATTCCCTGATAACGTTCTTTTCTGGTTCTTTTATTTTCTCTTCCATTCTCTTCGTTCTTCACCGGTGCACATTGAACATTTTACGATTTGTTTACTTGCTGTTTATATAGTTTGTTAGTAAAATTAATGGGCCTAATAAAATGTCTCCATTAAGTAGCTGAGGTGAAGTTGTAAAAAGCTGAATGAGAAACGCGCGCAGTGCGCACCTGTTACATGGAATCAAACAAATTACTCGCAATTACGAGACGGCAATTTTCAATGAGTCAATTTTTAAATCGTTGGCAAGTCACGAACAGTTAATAAAGTGAATTGAAGAAGTAAATTAAGAAATGATCATTCCGAATTAGTAATAACAACTCGTAATAAATCAATCAGTGGCAGTCGATGAAGAATTGTCATGGATCGCAGTCGTCGATCGATTTTCTTCTTCACTTTTGCGCAACCGATTGAAATGTTAACGTGAAGAGAAAAGCCAAAAGTAAATGCAATGAACTTGCACTTTTATTTTTGTGTCTCGAGAAACTTGGCTCCAATAATTTTGACAGCTTTTTTTACGCGCTCTCTGAGAACCGGGGCGGAGAAGAAAAAACACGTAAAATTTGCAAACATTGGCATTTCATGATTAAATTTTTAATTGAATTGTTATGTTGTGCAAGCATCGACTTTATTGATTAAAACTCAGCAGAAAAAGGAGAGTTCGGAGGCAGCGTACACACAGACTTTTCAGAGGTTTTGAAATGTTTTTAATCACTTAGTTAAGAGCTTTATTTGGAAGTGATGAGAATATTGCGAAATTGCCGAGTTTTCTTGTGGATTAATGAATGACAACTGTTGAATGTTGATGAAACTAGGAAAATTTCTTCGTGACATCACTTAAAATCGTCCCCATTTACGCTCTTTTTTCGTTTATTAATTTTAATACTCTGGGTCAGTATATTTTTTCTCCACCGCGGATTTTTCTGCTGTTTTATCTGCTTAATTCGCTAAATAATGTTGTTCACGTTGAGTCGCGTTCGTTGCGAAGGTTCGAAGCACTTCCCGATACCATTTGTTGCATTTTTCCCTCTTTCCGCTTTTTTGTGCATAAACATCAGATTAAAAGCAATGAAAAATTAAATAAAATTGCACAATAATTTCGGCCAATAATAAATTTATTCGTTTGTCTTTCTTCTCCGTGTTGCTTTCTTCTTCTCGCACACCATAATCGAGATCACTTTTTGGTTTTATTTGCTGCGAAAATATCTTTTTGCGAGTCTACCAGGAGAAAAAGATTATTCAAACAACCTCGTCTGTGTGTATGTGCTAGCAAAGAGAGAAACACAGAAAAGAGTCTGCTTGTTTTATCTTTATTCAGGATCCACGTTTAATGTGCGACTTGTTGAACTTTTTTCGGTTAATACAAACATAAAAATGAAAATTATGTGGCGGAGAGAGAATGATAACAGTCTCACCCATAAAAAAGTAATATAAATTTATTGCATAATGTTTTATGGGTGAGAACTCTCGGTGCAGAAAAAAGTGCCGACGGTGTTTCTTAATTCAATTTGCCGGCTTTCAGCTGCGTTTATCTGTTCTCGAGCAGATTGTGGCGATGGGATTTGGAGGTTGAGCGTCTCTTGAGTGCCAGCTGATGATCCGAAATCGTTATCAGCTAACATTTCATTGAAAATTGAACGTTAAGCCCGAGATATTTTATGTTGCGCACAGAGAAACCAATTAAAGTGATTCAATTTCAGTCCGTCATTAAATTTAATTTTGAATTAATTCACACCGGTAATGCTCGCATTTCGCAGATGAATTAATCATATATGAAATAATAATGAGATTCAGGCACGTCCAACGAGTGGTAAATGCAAAAATATGATTTAAATCCCTGGATACAAGCAACTCAAAGCTATACTTAACTCTAATCGAAAGCAACATTCTAACCTTTGAATTTACTCTCGACTTTACACTTATTTCGCGCTCGAGCTCCGTATCACGAATCACTCCGCACAAAACAAAAAAATAAAAATGGAAAATAAAGCATAAATGCGAGTGGAAACACATCAGAACGACCCATTCAGGTTGATGCTAAATTGTGTTAATTTCAACATCTTTCAATTAGACTTCATTAATTGAATCAAAACACGAAATCAGAAAATGAGATCTCTCGAATGCAACCAGATATTATGCAGTTGATGTCGGTGATTGTTAAAACGCAGTTTAAGATTGATTGAAAGTGCATTTAAAGGAAGTGTTTGTCAGTGATGTTCTCTGGGAATTCAAGTTGCTTAAAAGTTTTTACATTTCCGTTAGGACTGTCACGTTTTAAACCAACTTAAATTTGCACTTTTGGGATTATGTTAAAATAATCTCATGAAAAGGTCAAAATTGAATTAATATTCTTAGCATCACTTCCTTCCCACGGCATTAAAAAAGAAGCAACTGATTAGCCTCGCTCAATCATTGCGATGTCAAAGTAACTTAATCTAATCAAGCTCAGAATTCATCGCCATTCACGAGAACATTTCTCTAGTCTCAGTCTTTTCAAGTTCCTAGAAAACAATTTGAATATTTTTTACCTAAGCAGAGACGTGCTAAAAACACAGAAGACTGAAGATTTTAAGGAAACTGTCGCAAACAGATCGAGAGATATGAATAAGAAACTTTTCACAAGCAGACACAAAAAATGTTTTTTATGTAAGAAAAAAATAGAAAGTTTAAAAGTTCTTTGTCACGGCAGATACG
>JPYR01000004.1:64102-82404 GCA_000775305.1 Belgica antarctica
GGCAAGTTTTTATTTTGCTTCTTCTGCTTCTATCCCACAACGAGACTCAACTATAATTTTTCATTTTCAACTAATTTAATTTTTTTAACATTTCACTTTAGCATTTACACGTTTGGTGAAATAAATGATGGCAGCAACGGTGCTGAGAGTGAGAGAGAAACGAGATTTTAAACCGAGATATGGTTTGGGTCTACCTCGATTAAGGGTTTTTGGATCTTAATTTTCTCATCCTGTCATTCTTTTCTGCTTTTAGAAACCTTACTTTAGCTTGAGATGGATGTCAAGTGTGCTTGCGTTAAAGTTTTTCTTTTCAAAATAGTTTAAACTAGCGTTTGTTGTATCCAAGAATTTTGAAAACTTGGGAAAGATTTTGAAGTTTTAAAAACCGTTTTTTAAAATCACAGTGTTTTGAAAATTCTTACAACTTCATTTGAAAATCCACTTCTGTTGTAAAAATCCGTCAGCAAAGAAAGTTTTTAAAGCAATAAACATTTTCTTCTGGATTTTTCAGTCTTTGCTTTTTCTATTTCCAAATGCATTCTCCCAATTCGGTCTTTTCCAGCTTTCAAGCTCTCATGGGGATATCCTAATGAGTAATTAAGGATGGGAACAAGACGAAGGTTTCTTTTCGCCCTCCTTTTTTGTCTTTCCCGCTTTAGTTTCAAAGTGAACAAAAACTTTTCCATCCGACGACTTCATCAGCAAAACTCGGGGAGTTTTTAGAGTGAAACATTTTCATGTGCTTTTATTTTAACATCACATCCAATTTTTCAAATGTTCAGTTGGAAGTCTCAGAGTTTTAACAATGCTTGTCACAAAAATATGTACTTTTGGCTCCTTCCGACGACGTATTTATTTTCCATTATGTATATGAGTGAAAAGAACGTGAAATCAGAGACCGTCGTTTTATTTGTGAGTATTTTTTCGGGTTGGGGCTTGCCATCCCTGCTGATAGACGAAAGATAGGGGAGGGCCGTTTTTGAAGTTGAAATTTTTGCGTGTTTAGAGAACAATACACGCCACGACTCTGAGATTTTATTTTGTTTGAAAGCTTCATGTTCTGCCATTTCCATGTTTCTTGTTCTCGTTCCTTTTCACGAAAGTGCTTCGCTGAATTCATTGAAGCGGTGACTTTTTTGGACAACAAGGCAAGAATCAAGAGTGAGTGTTATGGTTCAACCGGCTGATGAATAATTCAAATCAACAGTGCTGGAAAAGTGATGTTTTAAGTGCTTAATGGCTTAATTGAGAACTGAATTTGAATTTTGTAATTCAATTTCGAAGTTTTTTGAAACTGGGAATTTTGTGCTAGCATCAAAAGTATTTTTCAGATTGTTTCATTCCACACGAAACAATCTAATCTCTCTTGGCAGTAACCAAAACTGGAACAAAGCATATCAGAATTATGCGCATAAAGGAATCATCGAGGCGCCCTTTTAATTTCACCGTGACGCGCCACTGCTTAAGAAACCGGAGCGAGAAGATTTTGAAATCATTTTAGGAAACTTTATTTTCTGTTCAGCTTGTGTCTCAATGGATGGAACAACAAAATCTGTTTGTTTCGGAACATCCAGCCCATAGACCCGGATGAGGGTGAGCGAGCGG
This sequence comes from Belgica antarctica, assembly GCA_000775305.1. Taxonomy (NCBI): domain Eukaryota; kingdom Metazoa; phylum Arthropoda; class Insecta; order Diptera; family Chironomidae; genus Belgica; species Belgica antarctica. The sequence continues at coordinate 65,708 of JPYR01000004.1, forward strand.
CTTTCGTTCAATTTTAAATTGAAATACACAGAAAAAGGAAAACAACAACACAAGTTAAATGATTTACGACGATAATAATCAAGGCATTATTTAATAACCGGCCGTCGAGTCAACACAGAAACACTTTTTTCGGGACATTTTTGAGCTGTGATCTCTTTGGAGTTGTATCTAAGCCATAGATCTACATTAAACCGTTAGCCGTTGTGCCGCAACCACGTGACTCATTGTCTCTGCTTCACCGTTATGCCTGCCATGGCTGAACAATGAAGTCCCAAAAGGGATTGAAAACTATAAAAAATTGTATCAATGAAGTATCGGAAAATAAAAATATTCGCCATCGAAAAACGATAAATCACGGAAATTAATTACGTTAATGTAGTGAACCCGAATCTTTTCATCCCGATTGCACAAAGGAGATCGTTTTTTGTAAACTGCATCGATTTGTGTCCCTTCAATGAACGAAGCACGTGACAAAAAATTAATTTTCCCATATCGAAAATCTTTCGTTTCCATGTTTAAGAGTTTTTTGCAGCTTTTAAATAGAAAACGGCCATGAATCATCTTGTCCAAGTGCGTTTGGACAAAGCAAAGACGTTTCAGGTTGAAAAATGGACCAGCAGCTGATGTTTTATAAGATCTCTGGTGAATCACGAGCGATCTGATATGATCAAGTTCAGTACGGAATTTAAGAAATTTCGTGAAATTTGAATTTTACGAGCGCTCGCTTCTCTCGGGGCTACTATGCGACTTTATATTTAATGCAAATTCGACGTTGAAAACTGAGATAAATTAAGAGAGATAAGCTTCAAGTTTCCACACTCTTGACAGTGTGAAATAATAGTCAAAATTTACCACGTTCTCAATGGCGTAGAGCGGAGACCAAAGTGTTGGTTGCCTTGGTGGATGAAGCAACTGTTGAGTTCATCAATGCAAAGGTTTGGAAGCGTAGACAGGTTGCAAAGCCAGTCGGAAATTAGCAAGTAAGGCTCTCAGTCAGTTTGATGTACAAGATTGTGGCGATACGAGTTATGAAAGCAGATTTTCTACTTGAGTGGAAGGGTCGACGTCGCCCGACAGATCACACGAATCGTGAATCACGGATTTTTTTTCGAGCGGAAAATGAAGTAGTTGAATTTCGTTTTTCAATTAAACGAGACACTGAGTAGGTGACAGGCAAAATGTCACAATCGAAGTGAAATGTTTTATCAGCGAATGTCTATCATGTTTTCTTCTCTCGTTCCTTTTTCGCTTTAAAATTCATGAACATTGATTATCGACACACAAAAACCAGCGAAAGAAAAAGTTTTCAATTTTCTTTTCATTTGTTTTGATTGTGCAGTGGTTTTTGTTGTTTGTTGAACAAACTGCAACTCGTAAGAAGAAACCCAGAGAACCAGCAACAATAACAATAAATCGAATTGATAAACTTTGGCAAAAATAATGTACGCTCTTATGGCTTGCACAACTTTACAATTCACATTGTGTGTGAAGAGTTGGTGAGTATCAAAAACAAAGCGAGATAAAAGGCAAGAAGTCAGTGGTTGATGTTGGGAAACGAAATTAAGAAAGTCTTTTATCAACAGGCATCTCGCTAATGCATCAAATATGTCTTAATATAATTTGCGAATTGTTCTGCAGTGAACGAAATGTCACAAGACTTCTTGTCTTGTCGTTATCCATCACATTGCATCGCGGTGTATTGAAGGAATTATCGAATTGTAGAAATTTACATTCATGAGTTGAGTGCAGTGATGAATGGGCAAAGTTTGAGATATTGTTTTTATATCAAGAACAAGCAAACTTAGAAATTAAATTCTAAGTATTAGGAAAGCAGCTTCATGTGAATGTTATTCAAACACTTGAGAAATTGTGCAGATGTTTAATCCACGACTTTCAAGATTATCAACTCAGGTTTCAATTAGATCCACTTTAATCTACTCAAACAACTGACTCGACAGCTGTCACACCAACTTCCCGCAACATCTCTTCCACTTTGAAACCAATTTTGCATGTTAATCGCCGCACCAGGTCCAAAAGCGCAACACTGTTGAATCGACACATTTACACGTTACACAGCTTGTTGTGATGGTGCAATAATTACCTCGTTACGATCCTTAATTGATAATTGATAAATTGCAACACAAGGAAAACGTCATTTCGATTCATTATGAAAAAATTATTCACAAGACTTTTATCTCACTCTTGGCGTTCGCTTTGAAAGTAAATAAAGTTGGAACCGTTCCATGTTCTTCTCCAAGAATTTTCGACTTTTTATTCGGTATTGCAAAAAAGCACGATGAAAGTAATTAAAACAAACTGCGATAATCATTTAATTTTTCGCCTTTTCGGTGACATTTTTATTCTTTGGGTTCTGATTAGCGTTCTTACGATGTTTTCGAAACTTTTCCACTTCATAAATCACGCCAAATTTGCAATTATTTACAGCAAACAGTAAATTTCACACTTTCTACGCGAATTGATTTCCCGGCACACGAACTATTTAGCAGCATTCACTGAACCGCGAACGGCTTTAAGACAACTTAAAGCTGATAACCAAAGGAAAAACACTTTGCAAACGAAAATGATAAATCAATAATTCAAAACAAAAGCACCAAAAACTGAAATCAAACCAAATAAAAAGCAAATAAAAGAAAAATTGTTCGCGTCTTTTGCTTTGACTTTAAAAATGTTTGCCGTCTTTTGCACTCCCCCGGAAAAGAAAAGAAATTAATTCAAGTCTCATTTAAGCGTCAAGATTTTCGTCGGGGGAAAATCGCAGGAAAATCACTGATTTGAGGCTGTTCTTAACTGTGTTGATTCAGTTATTGCCGTAATGCAACTGGCGAAAAGAACATAAATAATCTTCGCCAAGACAAACTTCCACCAAAAACTTTCTCTCTCGATTTTTCTGGCAGAAAGGAGATTGGAACACGATGAAAGAAGCACCGAATTTAATGGAAATCTAATGCGAAGCAATTTTCCTTTCCAAAGCATTTCCTTTGCCAGAAAATTTCCTTCCCAAGAAGAACGGCAATTCATCTCCCGAACGAAGAGATGATTTGCGAGAGAATTTAGAGAACGAAGTGCTTTCATTTTATTTTCTTTGTAAAACCCATTTGGGAAACTGAAACTGGATGGTTGTCGGTGATTTTCCCCGCATTTGCGCATTAAATCATCTCCAAAGACTTTTCGTCTTCTCAATTCTCGTTGTTCACCGTTTCCACAACAGGACAGCAGGCAACTCGTTCAGCGCTGGTTTTATTGTACAGTCAATAAAATCTCCACTCTTAATGAGAACGATAACGAGTTCAAGGATTTCCAGCGGCCCAAGGCGGATCTTTCTTCGTGCTGTCAGTCAAATAAAGTAGAACAGAGGAGAAATGAAAAAGTTTTTCTAGTTTTTGTACGGCTTGGGATTTAAACTGACGGAAATATCTTACGAGAGAAAGAATAAAACTTTCGTTCTCTTCTTGTTGGGCTTCCTTTCCTCCACCATAGCCGGGAATTATCATAATTTTGTCATAAATATAATTCTATTCATAACAACAAAACATTTTACAGACTTTTAGTTTTGTGGGAGCTGAAAACTTAACGCAACCGGAGGATCTGCTTTTTTATCCCTTTTGAATCCTTTGGGCTGAAAGAAAATTATAAATAAAGCTTTCCCATTTCCATCATATCACAGGTTGATGATTTATAGCGTTTTTCCTTTTCGACAAACGGGGGAGTTGAGACGAGAAGTGAGAGAGAGAAAGTGCGGGGGTGGAATCTTAGAACGTCTCGGTTTGGGGTGGAATATCCTTAGATGATGTCTTTTTAATTATTATTGAGATTTACTTCATGTGTCGTTTTGAACTTAGGGTTTACGATTCCCCTTCGCTGTTGAAAATGAATTAGAAATTAAATGTTTGACTTGTTGTCGATGTTTGGATAAAAACATTTGACAGATTAAAAATAAAAACAATCTTTTATAATCTTCACACCTTAATAAGAAATACTGCAAGTTAAAAGAGGTTTTTATTTATAAAAACTTCAAAAACTTCGATTGAAGTTACTGAGTTGAAAAAGAAGTGAAATTCAAAAACAAACGCTTTTAAAGTTCTGCACAAGATTCTCCACAACGTCAAAGAAGGTTTTTAAATTATAATCTAAACAGAAAAAACTCCTTTTTTCTGAAAAAACCACTGAAGATGAAAATTTTCATCTGGGCTTGTTTATAAAGTGTCGATCGGAGGGAAAGAAAGAAAGTCTTCCTACTTCACGCGATGTTTATTTTCAATAAATATGATAATTTTTGTGTCTCCGAGACTTTGCGGTGTATAAATCGGGCTACATACATAAACACATAATCTTCCATTATTACACAAACTTCAATTATTTATTCATTGTTTTTCTTTTCGGCTTCCTTTCGCTGCTTCAGATTTTATTTTATTTTATTTTTCAAGGATTGTTGTGTGAGAGACGAAGGGAGACGTGAAAATCGTAGGACTTTTTCCTTTCATTTTCCTGAAAGGAAGAAAAGTTTGCGAAGGGAAGAAAAAATAACGCCAAACACTCACACATCACAAAAAGCCTGAAGGAGAATTTTCCTTAATGCTTTTATGTTTTTGAGAAGGAGGGAAATAAATCACCGTCAAATAAGAAAATAATAGAAGAAAAGTCATGCGACATTGTCTGACAATTGAAAAAAGGAGAAAGCTGCGAGTGTGTGGCGGGAGGGGGACGACTGAAGCTGACTTTAAGTGAAGGCAACAAGCGGTGATCACGATTGCAGTTAAGTAATTGCAACAGTTCATTCAAAATGCCATTACCATAACGACCGTATCAATTCCACAATAAAATTCGCATCAAAATCACTGACCTAGCCCAAAAGAAGGACGGGAAGTGTAATGTGCGAATGGCTTGGCTGAAGCAACCAACATAAATATGCCTCTCGACTAAGTGCTTAATAAAATAGCAATAAAAAAATTCTTCTTGTATGTAACACAGCAACACTTAATAAAACATAAATTCCTTTTGGCTTTTCGAGATTTTCCCGCAATAAATTCATGATCGTTGTGCGGGTTCACGATTTTTATGACTTTTGAATTGAGATTTTAAAATGTTTGTCTCAATGCCGTGGATCAAAGACAGCAGTTTGTAAACTTCAAAATTATCGGCGATGAAACTCACGATGAAATGGAGTTCAAAAATGAATAATGGCCGAGGTCTCTCTCCCCTAACAACGTTCTTGTTTTCTATTTCTTTTCATCGTTTCATGGATAAGATGAATGTGTGTAGTTCCATCTTGATTCAGTCTCTTATTGGAAGGGAAAGTTTCTTCTTACAAGACTGCTCGTGTTTAGGGGAAAAGCGTCGAGTGAGAGTTTTCGCTGTGAAGAAGAGAATGTTTCCACGTCGTACTAGAACGGATTTTCCGGCAAGAGAAAACGCTTCGGTGAAAATTCAAATTTTTGTAACGATTTTCCGGCTGTAATTTTTTGTTACATTTTTGTGAAGCGTATCGAAAAGGGAATCAATAAAACTTGTTTAACATGTGGTTTTACGGTCGCTTGAATTTCGGACAACGTTTTTGTTTGTTTTCTTATGTTAGGAATTCTTCCTTATGCTTTTAATATGAATAAAGTGGTTCCATCAGATAAAACAGGTTTTCGCATCATTTAATTGTTCAAAAAAAACTTATTTCTTTCGCCCTGCGTTCGATGCGTTTCGTATTGTAATTTAATTTTAATGTCTCAATTAAAAGCGACGGAGCAATATGGTACTAAGCATTGTGCATTGTGAGATCGCACGGTTGAAAGTTAATAATTACCTTATGATAAATGTAATGTTTAATCCAATGCTGCCTTTTGCAAGGTTTTAAATATATCCATAATGAGAATTTTCTGGAAAAAAGAAGGGAATTTTTATGATTAATTGTGTGATTTTGTAAAATTTTGTAATGTTGAGATTAAAACCGATGCAATTTAGTTGATATTTCGTGTGGTTTAAGGTTTATGAATTGAAATTAAACAGCCGCAAACGTGACGCAAAGAAAAACATAGAATTTATTTTCACTCCACTTCAAATGGTATTAAATCAAAAAATTAAGCTTGGGTTTTCGATCAAAAATCATAAAAATACTAGTGATCAAAACTTGTTTATTAAGTTTTTAAAAAAGTATTTGAAAGCTTCAATACCAAACAAATTAATTTAGCTGACATTACTTTCAAACTTGCTTTTTCTATGAATGTGTCTTTGCTATTGTCTATGATTTCTAGTTGCACTCGATTTCCGAGAGATGGCGATAAGCGTGTCTGAACTATTTTCAGATTACATACAAAACAAATTCTATGTTTCTTTAAATCTTGTTCTTCAACGATTGATTTACACAATTTATTATCAATTGAAGGAAAAACCAGCTTTAATCCCAACCGTTAGTTCCAATTCAACCTCAATCCATGCTCTCTTTGTTCTCGCTCTATCTCTTCAACTTTTCTTATCTTTTTCTCCCGATTATTATTTTTTCGGAGTTTTTTAATCTTTCGTTATGAAAGACTCGATCTCGACTGGAACTCCAACAATCGAAAACAATGGCAGGAATAAAATCCCTTGTCGGTTATTAGTTAACACTCTTTAGAGCAGTCAGAGAATGACTTTCCACTTTGTTTATCCATTGTTTATGCAAACTTTGAATTCCATAACCGTTTTACACGCTTGCTTATATATCAGACAGCAGTTTTTTGTGCACCGACATTCAAGAGCACATTTACGGGAACAATGTGTATTATATGCTACTCGGTCGCTGATAAGCATCTTTATTGATTTTGAAAACCAAAATTGTTATTGTGGAAAACAATGAAGTTTTTCCGAAAAACCAAACGAGTGCACCGAGATTCCACGGCTTTGATCAAACTGTCGATCAATTAAATAAATATTACCGTGAACTATTTAAGTGTGAATTGTCAGACCGGTGAATGTTGCACTCGTTTGCATCGGCGATAGCGTCGTAGTTGCATTCAATTTGATAATATTGTTTTGTTCTGTTTCGTTTGATCACAAGATGCAAACGAAAAAGGCCCAAAGCAAGTCGCGAAAAGAACAAAAACAACGTGTATTGTCTTGCAATCAGTTATGTCCACAAAAAGGTGTCGCTTTCGGTGTTATTTAGTGACCCAGAAATGCATGCACGTGTTGAAAGGGCATTTATTATGAATGCACTAATCGACAATTGATTATTGCCTGGGTGAGTGACTTTTTATTGGTGTTTCGTTAACGCTTTCCACTGTATCGCTTCCATAACTTGTTGTAAGTTCTTAATATGTTCAGACTGCGATGCAAGAGCAAAGCAACGAGTACAAGTGACAAGTGTATTTTGGGGCTTCGCAGGTTACATTGATAACCATTGCCATTCATTCAGGTTCTAAGTGACTTTCTGCATCCGATCATTATTCAGTTTTAATTTTATGACGAATAAATAACGTTTATGGTCACTATAAGCATCGCTTCACCTCGTAAAATTATTGTTTATTGTGTGAATATCCATTAGTTAACTCAGTCGTTTTTTGCGCTCTGCAGACTTGACAAGAAGTTGAATTTATGTCCTGCGAGTCTTTTGTGCACGAATCGAGAATCAATTGCATGTAAATTACTGTCTCTGCTGGCAGACTTTTTTGGGTTTAGTCAATAAGAAATTCCCGCGAAACAATCGACAGAAGTTTTTATCTTTCCTTTTTTCGCTGGTGAAGTTGGACGCGCGTGTGCTGAGAATTTTAAGAAAGCAGAGAAAAATATTTTGTGCATAATTTTAAAACGATTTAGCGCTAAATCAAATATTCAAATTAAACATTCACACTTTGATTCCCATCGAAATTAAACTGGTGAGAAAAGCGATTAAAATAATAATTTAATCTCTGTTCGTTTCAGTATCATAGCGCCTAAAAGCACGAAACTGCAATTCAATTCGGGTTTCTTCTTTTACTCATCGGAAATTGAAGTCGTGGAATTATTTTTTGGTTTAAAAAGTGAATTTGCTAAGAAAATTGTGTAATGGGATCAGGTTGATTGTTTAAAAGTTAGCAAGCGATGTACATAGATGTTGGACCCAGCATCATTCATCTAGTTTACATTTGATTAAGCTATGAACGAAGATTTTTATCAAACAGCTCTCTTATCAAGAAAATAGGCTAATCAATGAATATTCAGTTCAACTGTTTATTAAATTAATGTCTATTACGCTGTTGCAATACGTTGTTGACTTTTGGCACTAAACTTTGAGTAAAGATCAGTGTTTTGTAGCCTAATTTGTTAGTGGTTAAAATGGTCTATTAATTTAGTCACAATCTCATGAATGAAGAAACAAAGACTACGTTAAACTAGATGTGGCTGTATTTAGACTAATATTTTAATGTAAATCAATGACGCATTAAATGAGTTGAATGTTAACGGTTGCTAGACAGTTAAAACTGGGTTAAAACAGTGCATAAACTTTAAAATATGTTAGTATCTAGTTTAAAGTTTTCCTTGTCTCTTTGAAGAAAGAAACTAAAATGTTCTAAAATTCCTACTAATTTTTGTTAATTTGTAAAACCAACTTCACAATTTCAATCCGCAAGTAAACCTTTAAGTTATGGCAGTAATATTCCTTCAAACGTCTTCAATAGCATCGCCCCACACCACTTATCATAATTTGCTTTATTATCCATTCAAAGTAAATCTAACAAAAGCTTGTACTCAATTGCGAGTTAAAATGCCATTGTGTATAAATAGCGTCAAAATTTATTACCCGTTTAAAAATCTGGTTCATCGGACAAGGTCAATTGGACTGCTGTGGAGAATGTTTCACTCGGTTTTGGATGAGAATCGGGTGTGATGAGTGAAAATCAATTTTATATCGTGTTTGTTTCGATCAAGAGAATTTAAATAAATTCAAGTTGTGGAAGCAGCTTGAATATCAAATTGTCTGTCGGTGGATTTAAAGCTAGTTTGCGCCACCGTTCCAACAGAGAACGAAAATCAATACGAATCTTTTGTTTGTGAGCGTTTCATTGATGATAATATTGATCGATAATGACATTTTTACGGTTTGTTGTGGCTTTATCTTTCTCTGTTCGAGCGACTTTTTCTCACATATTTTAATGCAATTTTATGGCGATTCTTAATTTGATATTCAAATGGCTTCTTTTTGACACCTGCAAAGGGAGCAAAGCACCTCAAAGCGAGGAGACAAAAAAGCTTTTTATCTGGCCTTGTGTCAACGAAATGCATTCGAAATCCTTAAAATATTCGAGAAATAATTAAAATAATGTTTTAGCTTAAAATCATGTTTGCTTATGTGTTAATTGAAAATTAAAACTTTGTCATCGCTTTCCTTCGCGTCACTCCGCTAAAGTTCTCGCTCTCCTTCTTTGCATTAATTAACCAAAATTGCTGAACAAATGAAAAATCCTTTTCGCGTCTCTACCGCGTATTGCGTGTTTTGCATTCTCTTTTCATTAGTTTCATGGCTTTTTTGATTTCGAAATTGAAGTCACGCAAGCAGAAAACGAAGAAAAAGATTTGTAAAATCTTCATTTGAAGTGCGGAGAAGATATATTTTTTCATGAAGCGACAAATGACTTGAGGATGTCGTCTCTTCGTCTAAAAATAGGGCCGAGATAGGTTCAAAAAACTCATCTCAATTTCCTGATTAAATTTAATCAAGATTTTCTGGTTGGTTTTGCTGAAAATGGAGGAATCTTTGGAAGGTTTGACACTGGTTTTGAGAAGTTTTTCATCTTGTCTAGTGTCAATCAAAAGGTTTTAGGCCATTTCAAGCTTCTACAGTAAACACAATTTGCCAGTTTCATGCACATAAATTGAAGTAATCTTAGTTGTTAACTTCATGAAGGTTTCAAATTGAGGTTAAAAAATTTGAAAATGAACTTCGGTTGCCTAGCAAATCTCGCTTCATTTCAAGTTTATGAACCATTACGCACCAACTTGGAAACCTGCCAGAAACATTCAATGATAACTTTGTTGAATTATGTTTGCCTGTAAATCTTACAAACTAGCTTTCCAGTTTACAAGTTAGGGTTGACATCACTAAAAACGTTACAAACAAACTTGGAAACTTCTAAAATATATTTCAATCTGCAATCTTGACAAACGATCAAAAACTTCATCATCTTCAAACCTACAATTTGCAAGTCACCCGCCTCCCAAACTCGCCCCAATAATCCCCGCCTCTAAGTCGCAATGCAAACTCAATTTTTCTTGTTTTCACCATCAACAATGTCAAAAGCATTTGACGCTCGACTGGGAATCCAAGCCAGGCACTGCCTAACAAAAATGTATTCTCAGAAATAACAACAACAGCACAAAAAACTGCTTAAACCTATTAAAAAGATAAAAAGCGAGAGATTTTGAGAAGAAAAATACAACGTTAAAAACACGTCGGTAAAAATGGCTTTGAATCCTCCAAGCAATTTTTAAAAGTTTGATTTATGGTATTTTTGTATTTCTCACTAAAGGTACATTTTGTTCTTGTATGAATTAAAAACTAGTTCTCGGTCTTTGGTGCCGTTTTGCTCACTCTCACAGCGATAAGAAGACAAACATTATTCAACTACACTAAAAGTACCATTTTCTTCCCTTCTGTGCACCAAGTGCAAGTTATTTATTTCGACGGGAGCATAGTTTCGTAATTTATGGGTTGTTTTAGTCAATTTGAAGGGAACATGTCGCAGCGTCAACCTTTCAGTTGCAATTGCACAAACATGGCAACGCCGCGCCGCTCTCGTCTATATTGAAATATGAATCTTTAACACCCAATTTGCAATTCATTTCAGTTAAAATTCGAATCTTTATGTAATTACATGAATCACACTAACACAGTTAGCTCGAGTGGAAATTTATACCGCTCACCATAAATCAATAATTTATATACAATTCGCCTATATACTAGAAGCTCTTGCTCGGTATTTTTCCCAAAGCATGTAAACTTTCCAGGAATATAAAGCGATTCGTTATTTCTCGGCTGTCTGTTGTTGGTTTTTCATATTAAAACATTTCTCATTGCTTCTCTCCGTTTGCTTGTACCACGGATTAAACTTTTTTTGTTCTGTTGTTTGGAGGCAAGACTTTCTAATACAAGCTCGATTAAGGAAACTGATTGGAAAAGGTTGTGAATCTTTGAATAAAGCTTTAGCTGTGATTGTATTAAAAGTCTTTTTAAAGGTTAACCTTCTTCAAAACTTAAAGTCAATCTGAAACTTTTTTCTCATGGATTGGTTTGTTAAGTTTTAAATCTCCTGAAGCTTGATTAGTTTTAAATTGACTAAATTAAGTTGAATCCAATTTGGAGGATGAATAATTTAATGGAAAATAATGTGTTCAGTTGCTAAAATATACACTGAAGATTGATCGATTGATCGTGAAAGAATTGAATGAAAAAAGATTAAAAAAAAAGTCTTAAAAGCCAAGCTACAATTTAATTTTAATAGGATTTGAACCTATGAATCTCTCACTATACAAAATCACCTTTAAAATCTTTCACTAACGGTTCACACTGTTTTCTGTACATGGTTTACATCTTAACAAGATCCAAACTTGTCTCAGAATCTTCCTAACAGATTATTTTTTAGTTTGAGCTGCAATCCTTTTTTCTGTGATATGGAACTACCGTGTTTCGCTCTTTTTTACATTTTTTCGAATGTTGAAAAAGTTGTTTTTTATCGTTCAAAGTATGTCTCAATTTATAAAGAAGAGAGAAGAGATGAATAAAGCAAAAAAAGTTATAAATCATACGAATCCACCATAACTTTTCGAATTTCACGAACGCAAAGGCGGTACAAGAAGAAAAATCGATTCGATTTATACACCATGCTTTTGAAATGAATCATTTTTTCACTTTGCCGTCGAAAGAATTTCATTATTCCTTGAGAACACATTGAAAATCTACGAACTTTGATTGTGATTCACCCTGTAAAGTCATCCAAAATTTAATATTTTCGCTCTGTGCTTCTGGCACACGATTCATTATATACCGAAAACGAAGGGAATGTAATATTTCCCATTTTGTGTTCACATAACTTATAGCTGTGTTAAATCTATGTAGTTCAGGACATTGTGCACACAAAATCCACATCCACATGAAAATTTACCGATTTTCCCTACTGCTGGGTGGAAAACACTGCAAAAAGCAGCCAGCAGTTGAATCAAAACATAAACAAGTCCGATTTGAACGCACATGGATTTGTGGAAAACAATAGAAGTGAATCCGATAATAATAGCATGAAATATTGGGGCAGTTATTCAGGAAGAACAAAATGTCGATTTTTTAGGATGTGACGTCATGCTGGTGTTTGACCAAGTTTAAACGATTCCCACGATTGCTTGTTTCTATGGTAAAACAATTTTCAACTTCAGAAAATTCTTTCGAAAAATAAAACTTCTTTTCATTAAACTCGTACAAATCCAAGCATTCATTTCAGTAAAGCCGTAACCCAGTCCAAACTTAATAAACTGAAAACCTTTGCACAGAACATCCAATCTTAAAGCCTCGAAACTTAATTTAAATTTCCATTGAATGCCAATCAGCCGCAGTCAATACAAATTGCCATCGAACGCAGGCACGCTTGAACATCTTAATTATTTCACGCAAAACAAGTCCAAGTCGTCGATTCTCGTGTGCGCACAAAATGCGGTTCGTGCAGAAAGAAGAAACAAGCGACATGAGCTTGTAGCCGCCTTAATGTTTTTGTGAAAGATGCAACAAAGCATGAAACAAGCAGACAAACGTAAATTGAAAATCTTCAAGTGAGACAGCCAACAAAAAAGAATTAAAATGGAAAAAAATCGAGGAGTGCTGATAAATAATTAAGATTGCGTCAATTAAAAATTAAATTTATTTTGTGTATTTTAAATTTCAAGCAAAAAGTCTCAAGTGAATCAGTGGTTTTAATTACTTTTCTTCGTTTCTGACTCTCGGGAGATTGCCCTTGCCATTAACGGGACATTTGAGAAGATTTTTGGTTCAAAGCATACCACCAAAAAGCTGTTCTGAGTGTAGACTTGACAAAAATTCGACAATAATTGTTTTTTACAGTTCACACAAGCAGGATTTGAACCTTAGAAGTAAATTTTTTAAATACGAATAATCACTTGAACGGAGAAGCGCTTCAAAATTTTTTGTTTATCATGAAGGTTTCCAGATCAATTAGATTTTAACCACAATGACAATTAGAAGAAACATTTTTGTGAAGTATTAACTTAGCCGTTTTAAACGTCAAAAATCATTTTCTCATCTGTTTATTCATTATTTCTTCCCAACTTCAGTGATTTCAACTTCTTGAACATCACTTAATAAAAACCCAAACCAAACAAGCTTCTTTTAAGAAATTTCCAAAATTGATTACACATCAAATGGAATTCTGAAGCGCCAGTTGATTAATCAGTATTCAGGCTGATTTCGATAATTTTCTGTTTCTCAGATCTCACTCGGAATACCAATTGACAACGCTGATTTGGTTATTTTTGATTTCTTTCCCTTCACCAAGACCTCATTAAGTTATTTCATATTTCTTCAAGCTAAATGCGAAATGCGTGCTTTACATAACTTGAAAGATGTTTGCTTCAGGTAGAATCGATTTTGAGTTATTTCCATCTTTGCTTCTTCTTCTCCCATGGCAGCACACATGCAGCACACACTCTATTGTTGAGCCATATTGCCGAATCTATCGCATCCAACCCCATTTTAAAGAGATTCTCTGGCAAAATGGAAGGGCTGGCTGTTTGAGCTGGGGTGGACGACGGAAAGAAAGAAGAAACTGCTCGACTAATTTGCTTTCGGGGTTAATGATAAGTTTTTGAGTAAATTCAAATATCCATCTAATCTCACCGCCATAAATTATAACTTTTCCGTATCGTTTCGTATCGGGCAATCCCTTCTTTTTTTCACTCTCCTTTTTCCGCATAATTTTTTTCTCATTTCAAAGTTCTTTCTGTAGGTTTTCAGTTTCAAGAGACCAAAAAAACTTCGTATACGAAAAACGCTTATTGAAACATTATACAAAAAACAGCTGGCGGGTTAAAAACACGCGATATCATACGTTTAGATTGTTTGTATTTGATATACAGAGAAAAGGGAGAAAAAATGCTTTTTTATATTCTTGGGCACACACTTTTCTTGTGCATAGTTTGAATGTGTTTATTTTGATTAAATGCTTTCGAGAAGAGAACAAAAATCATTTAATTTACATAGCACACACCTTAAAATTTAGTTAAAGTTTTCAAGCAGCACATTTTTTCAGGCAAAATTTAGATTCAACGCTTAGACGTTCAGAAGCAATCTAAAGCATTCATTGGAGAAAGTGAAATATTCTTGGGTGTAACGTAAGGTGTGTATTAAGTTAAAACAATAACTAAATAAAAAACATGGAAAAGACCAAAGCAGAACAAGTCGATTATGAAGGAAGCAGAAATTATGTATGATTATTCTTTTTTTAACTTTAAACGATAATGTATTAACTGGCGAGTGTTTATAGAGTCGTAAGAGAAGGAAGTGAACATTAATTGGGGCATTCCTTTTGACCTGACGCCAGAATATCGATACCAACGACACCTTCGATCGTTTGCTGAAGCACTCCACGTGCATACTATATATGCATACCATATATGTAGATAAGCGAGGTAATTAAGCGGATGACGTGACAAAGCCATATCGTGCAATCGGCGTGTGGTCGCCTTGTTTAAATTTGGGACTTTCGGCAGTTAAATTAAAATGGGAAGCATGAGGTGCCATTTGTCCGAAAAAATATATATCGAACAGAAATATTTAAATATTTTAAGTGTCGATTGATAAATTGAAACGTTAAGCTTCAATTTGTTATGCATCAATGCTTTCGGATCGTAAATTTGTAAATTTTGAACGTGAGTTGTTCTATCAAGTCGTGGAGAAGTTTATCGTCGATGCAGCCATAAAAATTTAATCACTTTATTACGTATTGACACGTGTAACTGTGCCTAAGCGACATCATATTTCTTCACAAAATAAGAAGTTGAAGGCTTTTAAGTTATGCAAAGTGGAATATTTGTTAAACAAGAATGTTTTATGACGACAAATCATTATGCAACGTATAAAAATGCATGAAATTGCATTCGTGAAATATTTTCTGCTCGCTTTATTTGCGGAAAAATGAAATAATATGAAAAAAGTGTGATATGTTACTGATTGCGCTGGTTTGCAGCTCAGATAATGATCTCCGGGGAAATACTTGGAATATCTCGCATGTGATTCATGTAGTCGTCGATGGAAAAAGGCGCAGAGAAGAGAAGGAAACAAAAAATATACTCGCTAAAATGATTTATGTTTACTCATACATTAAATGTATTCAGCATACAATTGAATATCGAATTGCAAACTAATGGAAAACTGATATAAAAGTGTGAACAACAAACGCAGTGAATTCAATTTCACAGTTGAATGTTTAAGTTGAAGAGTGTCGGGAATCTTGTTATTGTTATTAATTGGAGATGTTAAAGAATATTGTGTAATTGAACAAGCATAGCTTTACAATTAAGTGTCCGTTTTTGATTGCAATCTTTTTTAATAATTGAAAAATAAATTAAAAAACCATCACAAACTTGCATTAATTAAATCTTTCGCTGCCATCGCAGTTGACTTCCAATTTGTCTAGGTGACGCGTGTTTGCGAAATTTATATTCATTTTTCTATTAAAAATAATTAATTGCCCCTTAAAAATAAATCACGAGCCAGATACGCAATTTTTCAGTAATTAAACTTTGCTCAAGTGCAAGCCTCGTGAAATGTTATTATAATTGTTGTTTTCTTTTTCTCTTCAACTTCAACTCACATCGAGAGTAATAAAACAATTAAGCTAACAAATACTTCCGCTTAGGATAACTTTTTTTATGGGTAATAAAATCTAGCAGGTGAAAATTGCATGAATCAAGTTTTATGACTTCTTTTCCACCCTCACCAAGGATAATGACAGAAAACAACAGAAAAACGTAAACGGAGAAACGTTTACAATCCCAAGTCTTCTTTGCCGAGTGCAAGACGGCAATAAACATAAAGTTTAATGTTTGGGGCAATGAAAAGAAATTTTCAAGGACGCAGACTTATGTAACCATAAATTGTCTGCATAAATTGACTTGCTTAGGCTATAAAGGCTGAAATATGATTAAGTTATTTGTGTGCTGTGCTTCTTTTTGTGGTAAATAGACTGCGAACGAGGCATGAAAATCAATAAAACAAGCACATCATTAGTTTATGGCTTCTCCGCAGCGATTCACGTTCTCGTTCGTAAGTGGCCAAACAACGACGGCAAATTTATTTTTTGGTTTTTAAAATTATAGTGCCGGAGACCGCAAATTTCGCCTTCACCCTTTTCTTTCTAATTTGAACTGTGGGTGGATTGTGTTTGAGAAACAAAAGAACGGTTCAGCTGGTAATTTATTTTCG
The DNA here is from genome assembly GCA_000775305.1 of Belgica antarctica. Taxonomy (NCBI): domain Eukaryota; kingdom Metazoa; phylum Arthropoda; class Insecta; order Diptera; family Chironomidae; genus Belgica; species Belgica antarctica. The sequence continues at coordinate 82,152 of JPYR01000004.1, forward strand.
GTGGAGTCGTCTCTAATCTCATGGATTTTCTCACCGAGATTTATGCTTCTACATTTTCATTTGAATTCAATTTTAAGCACCGAAGAAAAGTTTGCATACAATTGAAATTTTCCGTACACGAGATTTCGGAGATTAGGCTGGATAAAAAGAAGACAAGAAGGAAGAAAAGTTCTTCCTGCACATATGGATCGTAATTCGCACAACTTTGGTCGACTTGTACACGAGACTATGTTGTGTTTTTTTTTTTTTTTTT
>JPYR01000004.1:82466-102272 GCA_000775305.1 Belgica antarctica
GTTGTGTTTTAAAACATTGCGCCAGCCTAAAGTTGGCCCAGACACAAAATGCGATCACAGCTTCAATTATCACGATATGAAGTCATAACAAGCACCAGTTGGGCTTTTCGTAGTTCAACATTCCGACTTTTGACATTATTCCGTTTTAATTGTTATTTAGTGAGATGAGATCAAAAGTGAAAAGTTGTTGCTTTTATCGCAACATCATAATTCATACTACTACCCGGGTTAGTGTAGTAAAAATTTGTGTAAAATTTGTCAGTTAATTGAAAATTATGACGCTCGAGTGTAGAGATAGAGATACTAGTGCTGTTTTCGCTATGTTTTATGTTGCGCATGTGTTTGTCACGGAGAAAACATGGATTCTGTGCTGGTGTTCGGATATATTTCATTATTTTATGATGCGACAGAGCGCATTAAAGTTTTAATAAATCAGAAAATTGCCTCCGAAAACGAGGTTGAATATTTTAAAGACTTCGACGTATGGCAACGACGCATGTCACTCATGAAATTGCAAGCAAGACTTTTACTCACATTAATATTCAATGATGCAATTTTCGTACGTGGTTTGGTTACGTTAATGCCATCGTTGGAACATCGATTGGGGAAAACTCTGCCGACGTCTGTTGCGTTTGAACCAAACTCTAATAATTCCGATGTCGTACTTTGTTGTGAGCTTCGTTGGCGGTTATCAGTGATTTTTTTAATATTTTCTTCGGTCACTGGGATTACTTGACACTTAAAATGATTATTTCTTAATGATTAAATCAACACAATTGCACAAAATTTGACTAATTTCCAAGCCTGCTGCTTTCTTAATCACTCGCACTCTTCACTATGGCCTTTCTCTGCTTCAGCTTTTCACGAACTTCAGCTGATTAATTCAAATTTATTATGACACTAAAAATCATTTAACACTTCCCAGCTGATTGATATTACACTCAATCACACAATTGTTATCGCTCCACCGAGAAGCACATGAGAATGGAGTAGTTAAACATTGAATTTTACGATTATTTTATTATTTGTTTATTTCATTTTTATGATAGATTTTATCGCTTCTTCGGCTTTTTACGACTCGGTGCCTGCCTTTTTTCTTCTCTTTGGAAGTGATTTCTACTCTCGCACGTCTGGGGACTTTTTCCTGAACTGTTTCTTTTGCTCTCACGCTTATTCTTCAATTTCCGAGCGCTTTTCTTGGCTTTCAAAATCAAAAACTCATCACAAACACCTTTCAGGGAGCTGCCGAAACCCAGAAGAAAAGGAGAAATCTCAGCGAACTCGAACAGTGTAATTTTAATTGATGTTTATATCGTAACGACTTCTATCAAACTAACCATAAAATACGATTTTCTCTCTTTTGAATAAAAGCATGTGGCAAAAGTATAATAAAAAATAAGTATCACCGACTTTACATCATATATTGTGTCGTGTGATTTAAGTCTCGTCTGTGTATGAGAGCGTCCAAGAGTGCTTGCATGTGTTTGAGCGAAACAGCAATAAGAACAGCAACAACTTCGGGCGTAATAATAATCGCTGTGAGTCGAAAGAAACCCTCACAGTCCCAGAACACTCGCGAACGCTCGGTACACAGTGGATTTCTACGAGAAATGTGTGTTTGATTTGTTCGGACGCAATAAAAGCGTCTTTTCACGACCTATCAGTATCTCCAAGGGCCGAATCTTGACTTTCCAACTTGACACTTCGATAAATTTTTGCTCAAGAAACTGCGAAAGATTCGCCAAGTACTCACTAAGCGCGGCCACACCGTACACAATAATAAAATATCATCACTTTTTCGGGTGTTGTGATGTGTGTAGAGGGAATTTATTGCCTAGCGCACCATTACAATCAAACTGAAGCAGCAGCATAATCTTTACATATCGGCCATAAACATACATCACGAAACAAAATGAAACAAAAACATAAAGCAGCCGCTCTCTGTGTGTGCCGTTCCAACCAATAGTCATAAACCATTGGTATTTTATAAGGCATTTAAAAAGATGGATGATATGTGCGAATGAGATATCTATAATTTATGGTGGCCATAAGAGAGCGGCTGCGTGAGCGAGACAGCACAACTTTTTCTTCCGAAGCCGACGAGAAAAAACTCTAATTTACGATGAAAACAAATCGTATATTTCGAGATATTTTATGTGTCGTAGAGAGAAGAGAGTCTGTGAGTGTCTCGGGCGTTCGTTGCGGTGGCGAGAGCGAACAAAAGCTTCGTGGATGACAGAGAGAGTGAAACGCTGGAGCTTTCGAGGTGCGCACAAAGATCCGAGAGATTGAATAGTGAGTCAATCGTGAACAACCACCAAAGCAGCGAGGTTGGCGATGGACGGAAATTTATTCAGGACTTGGGAATCGCACGAAATAATCATTTCTCGACACGTCTGTAAATGCGCTTCAAAGCTGAAAACGAAAATTAAGTTATTAGAATTTATGACATAATTTTATTAGTTTCGAAAACGTTCGCGTTTCGCCATGGCGGTTCGTGTCAATATATTTTCATTTCTTATTCATATTAAATCTAAAAAAGAATCATCACACGTTTCTCACATTCATCCACTATATCAAAGAAAATGTGTGATATAAAAAACTTTTTATTTATGTTCCATTCGCGGGCGACCAGCACTCAATAAATTAAAAATGTAAAGATAAAAAAGGAGAGAACGAAAAATCAATGATTCAGCTGAACGGCATCGCAACGCATGACTCCTTCTTCCGCGGGTCTTGTTGTCGCGGCGAAAATTATAAATATTTCACATTACATAACAATTAATTATTAAATATAACACTACATTATGTTGGATACATTAAATTACATAAATCATAACTTGCTGTTGAACAACAGCTGCTAACATGCAACGCAAAAAACAAATTTGTGTATCCAAAAATTTTGAATACGGAAAAAGCCAAGAAGAACCGAAAAAGTGGAATTATGACTGAGGAAGGCCCTGCGCCGGTAGGTTTTGTATGTAAATTTCTCTAATTTTTTTATTTATTACAGTAATTTATGACGACTTTTCCAGGAGACTTCTGTATGTGGAAGGAAGTATCGAAAGAATTTCTCTCCTAATTACCGCCCCAATTGTTATGAACTCAACATTTGTTCACGTACAAACAATATCAATATTAATAATGGGTTTCCCTACTCTTGCACACACACTCGCACAAGCCTATTCTTCTCATTTATCATTTGCAACAGCCGAAAAACAGTTTTTTCCACTCCGAAAAGGTAACCGAAGGCTTAAAACTGAAACCAAAGTTAATTTATATCATCTGAGCGAGATTCAATGGCATGCATCCGCCAATTATGTTGTTATAAGGTCATAAGCAAAGGTTCAACAAATTTCCCCGATAAATTTTGCCATTTACATCATCGCACTGCGAGTGAGAGTCACCAAATTCCATTTTCTGAATCACTGGATAAAAAATGGTTTCCGCTCATAATGAAGTATGAAAAGGTTTTGGAAAGCGAAGGGTTGAGCGGAGTGTTGCATCACATGCTCGCACATATGATAAACTGTAAAAAGGGTGAAAAATAATGAAAAAGGAAGAAGAACGGCTTCCATCCGAATGGCTTTTGAAGAGTCGCACATGTAAATGATGTTCATAGTTCCTAATTCACATTTTCTGAGTGTTTCACTGCCGGCGAACGACGCTTTTTGTCTTGCCTTTCTTTCAAATTCATAAAAATAAAGCATGAGAGAAGAGTCGGAAGATTTATTACGAAATTATATATGGTCACATGCATGATCTAACACAGGGACCTTTTTAAATCGAAATTAAAATTTTCAACGGTAAGAATAGCTCGTACTCCGTGTATATCTCGACTCAGACAACGACTTCAATATTTCATCGATACAGACAGATAACATCGTTTTCACAAAATTCCAAAAACGAAGAAGAGTTGAACAGAAACATTCTCGTCTTCTTCTTATTAGGCTCGGTTTTGAATATGGAAATGTTTCTGGTACTATGAACATCTTCTGTCATTGTCTCTTTGAATCAGAGGTGTGCACGCTTAAAGTTTGTTGTTAAACTTTTTGGAATTGTGGAGAAAAATGAAACGGTGATCAGATATTAATGTAAAAGTTTTTAGTTTTCATTAAAGCTTTACAATTCCAAATTTCTTAAAAACAATTTCTTATTGTTAAGTCTTCTAAGATAAGATTTTGATTAAATAAAATTACTTTTGTTACTAAAATTAAAACAGTTTTGCAAATTGCTATTTAACCTTTTTATTACTTACAAAACGAAAATTTACCCTTTCATCTAACACGCAATTTCTCCGCTTCGTTCATAAGCGTGTTATAATTTCAAAACTCAATTAAACATTCTGAACGCAACGAGAACAAACTCAGAATAGTCAAGTAGATATCGCACGGGAACATCAACTAATGAAATTAAAGTCCATGAATTTGAAGCCTACATGCACTGGACACTGGCTTTAGATCGCAGAACTGGAAATACCTGTTCAGATAAAAGACTCATAATAAGGCCATAAAGACTTAAAAACTAAGATTATTTTTCATCTTGTTTCTTTGAAACATGTTAATTGTCTCACAATTTTTTTTTTCGAAAAATTTACTAAAAAACCTAATTCCATATTCAAAACGACAATAAATTATACAATCTTTGTATTTCATTCTCTTTTTTGGCATTTTTTCCTCAGCATTTCTCTTTAGAAAAGTTATACATGATATGATTTATTGCTGTTGGAAAAAAAATTATCCAGATTATTGTCTGCCAAGACCTTGGCCAACTATGGACCATCGAAGAACAAACATTTTTATCTTTTGAAAGGTAAAATTCGAGTCATAAGCAGTCTTGGGGCTTTACAATCTGTTCTTGTCAACCTTTATCGTTCTTTTTTTACTTTTTCAATTTTTCAGTGCCATGTTAACATGCTTGCAGTTTTCAAAGATGAAACATATCAAGAACATTAGATTCAAAATTGCCGCCATGTTCATGATGAATTGAACAGCTTTTTGTTCTTGCGTGATCGTTCGAAACTTGATCACGTAGCAGGCGAGAGAGTAGACAAAAGAAGCAAACGAGATGGCCGTAAAGGTAACCAATTCCTGAGCAGACTGAAAATGATTAAAATTTATGAGTGCCAACGAGAAAGACGCAAGAGTTGTGAACTCACCTCGGCAGTCAACGTCCTTGCAAGCAAATCAAAGTTTGTGACGAGGCTGAGAGTGTTTCGAGCCAAGTCAAAGTTATGATGAGACACTGGAACGTCGAAGTAAGGAACGGTTAGCAAAACTTCGCCGTCTGGTCCCTGCGGGGCTTTCAGAAGACGCCCGAGTTCGACCAACGAGTGTGCCTGTGAAGATTTTGTCATAAATGTGTAAGGAAAATTTTCCACGCTTCTCACAATTTGGAAAACAGATGTGAAACCGATGAAATATGTGTAACAGTAGCCAAACGGACAGAACAGACACATCGACTCGACTCCTTCATGGTGGGTCAACAAAAAATTAAGAAAGATCGTCGCGAAAAACGATTCTTGATCGAGACACTGATTGAATTTAGAAAGAATCTCGAACATTTTCTTTCAACACAAACGAAACTAAAAGTATTGAAATTCACTGCTTGCTGTAATTCCATTCATGAACGAAATAATTCCGGCTTCCTTGGCATTGTTTACACGGAAATCCTTGCCACACGACAGAAAAGCGAATAGAATTTCAATCGAAGAATTGAATGTTAAACAATCGTCAAGCAGTAAGGAAGCAGCAATATCGTAAAATCAATATCAACATGTTTCTTTATTATGATTTTACAACAAACAAGACTCGATGGCACACAAATTACGCTTAGGTATGTGTATACATATTTTATGATTATTGTTTTTTTATTATGTGACGAGCTTGTGTGCATTTTTCGTGTAGTGTCGTTCGGTGTGTCTCCTCCGGTTTGTTGTTGCTTTTCGAAGGAACAAAGTTTGACTTGCAGACAACGGCGTTATACATAAAAAGAGTATATCAAGCGATGCTACACTTGAAACAGCCAGACGGAGAACAACAAAAGTAGCAGCAACATGACTAAATGAAATACACATTTGATTTTTACGATATTTTTATGTTTTGTCATAAAATTAAGTAAATTATGGTCTGAGAATTTTCATTGCTTTTGTTGTTATTACTGCCGCTTTTGTTCTTCCAGTTCCTGCTTTGTTGAGGGGTGATTTTCTCATAGCAAAAAGCGAAAGTGCTTGCGAATCTGACGTCACTTTATTTCTTAATTTTATTATTGTTTAGGCTTATTCGGGGTTTCCCTTTCAAACCTGCAACGTGTTGCTTCTCTCAATTTACATAAAACTTTTGTAGAGCAAAGTTTCTATTGAACAAGTTTCACCTAGTGAATGCAAAGCCATGAAAACAATGCAGCAGCATTTTCCAGGCCAATTTGATACAATCAAGAAATTTGTTTTGAAATCGTTGCTTGCTGGATGCCTTGAGAAGCCCAAGGACCGAACATATATTGCTGTGGCACATATTGCTGGGGCTGGTTAGAAGCAAGGCTTGAAGGCGCGAGAATTTTAGGCGCCGCTTTCAGCCACCGCCTCCGGGATTATTTTTTTCGCGGAAGCGCTCGCGCCTCAATGGCCTGGTTCGAAGTGATGTGGCTTGCGTGAGTTGAGAAAGATTGGCAGACGTTCGAAAGCAGTTTGAGATGTGTGTGCAGATTTAAAATTAGAAAATGTCTTGAAAGCTTTCAGAGCTTAAAAAAAGTTGATTTAACGAAGCATTTGATTGAAAACACAGAGATAACTCCATGCTAAAATCTACCTTTAAGCACTCTTGAAGATTTATTAAACACTTAAAAGTTTCCACAATCAAGAAACTACATAAAAAACTGACGACGCAAATGGACTAAAATCATCTTTTCATAAAAACACTGATTGATTCGTATCTTTAGTAAAGTTATCCTTGCATAACTGTTTAATTGGATTCTGCAGACAAACTTGATCAAGATAAATCAAGAAACTATTAAACTGCTACAAAGAATGACGTTTACCTAACGAAAAATCCTTAAAACCTGTCCAACTTTCAAATCACTGACAAACAGCCCCTTAGGAAATGAGCTTGAACAGAAAAAGACTGGAAGGGCAAGGAAAAAATAATATATATTGACTTGTGATAAGGAAGATAAATAACATGGCACAAGTGAAGAGAAAGAAAGAAAGAAATAAAGAATTCGGAGCAACGCAAAGAAAAAATAATAATCATAAATTTTGTTAAGAGAAATGGGTGACAGTTATAAATTTATACACATATTTTTGTGCTTGGCCTTCGAACGAACTCAACTGTGGAGATAGATAGCTAGAGTCGAGAGAAAAAACACCCTCTGACAAAGAAAGTTGCTTCGATACGCACACAAAGCCGTTTTCGATACCATTTCTCACTTTTCACAACCATATTTCGCCATTATACGCATAAATGTTATCATCGCCCCCATACAGCACGCACAAAAAATGTATTCTTGGGCTCAACATCGGAACGAAGCTTGCGTACATACTGATGATGATTCTCCAAAAGAAGAAATATATGGCATTAAATAATTCCACCCCGCTATAAATATCAATTCCTAAGATCGGACATTTATTTATTCCATTTCTTCGCTTCTTTTTAAAAAGCATAAAAGTTTTATTTTCTTCGCTCTTCTTCTTTTTCGGGGGAGGGAAAAAAAGGCAAAAGTTCGAGCAGCATAAATTGGATTTTTTCTTTTCTATTCAGTTTTGGTGAAGTTATCAGACATTACATTAACGCAAATATAAAAGATTATCCTCTGATATGAATTATTTAGGGGCGTAGGGATTTATTTTCCGCCCAGCTTTCACTTTTCTTTCATCGAAATCGGGGCAAATTGGTCAGCTGGGTCACTAATTACAAACAAAAAGACTTTTTGGTTGTTATAACTTTCAATTTAACTTAACAATTTTTGAATCAACTTATTTTCAATTAAAAAATGTGTCGACACCACTCACAAACTCATCCCTTAATGCGTTTAGGTCATAAAAATACTTTCCATCCTGATCCGATGACAAACATTGCGGAATGCATTTAATGAAATTTGCCATCGATCAAAAGTGTCTTGTTCAATTATGCTGCCACACATTCCGACTGGAAGCAAACGGCAACTTATTTTTGCTTGTTTTTGCGACTTTTGTGTCAAGTGAGTGTTTCAAGGTGTTAATTTTTCAGGCTGTTAGTTTTATGCCCTCGACCTGATCCTTGGTGTCGGAGCTAGTTTTTTATTCTTGTTGTTTTTGAAACATTTCTCTTCATCATTGTTCTCCATCCACAGACCCAAAGCAATTATATTTCTGCATGTCCCTGAGCAATAAATAAATTTCAACTGCTTCATGTGCTTCTCTCGTCTTCGACTACAAGTGTTTCATTTGTTCCTTCGCAATGTTTAGTTTATATTTCACAGTTTTTTTTTGCTGCTGCAACTTTGCGGAACAAGCTGAAGCGATTTTTCTTCTTCTCCAGTTAATTTATAAACCGTTCATCCTTAAGCTTGGAACGGCTTAATTTAAGCGCTGTAAATCACTTGACTCCCAACTTTTCTTTTCATTAATTAAAACACTTGGAGCGCTTAACTGAAAAGACGTCAAACAATGCCCGTAAGCTTCATTTTTACGACCCACTTTTGTGCATGCTTTCAAAGGATTTACAACCGTTAAAGGATTTTTCTTGTTTTTGACTTGAATAATGATGATGATGACAATGTCGGTGCCTGGAAATAAATCTGAAAAGGATTTTCTCTCGAATGCAGAAGCCATTTGAGCATAATGTGCACATAATAGATTCATTACACAGTAGTTAAGGGAAGGTCTCTGCAATCCTTTTGGAATTCCATAATGTCGCTTCTCATTTTTCTTCCCAGGCCATCAATTTCTACAACTAAAGCCTTTCTCTCGATCAAAACAAAATTAAATGAACCGAGCGATGCCGAAACATTCGAATCATAAGTTTATTGAATTAAATTGCAATAAACACATGACTCGCAATTGTGAAGCTGCAGATTTCCTCTGGCTTGTGCAGCCATTAAAAAATAAGCAAAAACTGCAATATTTTGTCTGAAAACTTCCTGTTTTCCGATATTTATGTATTTATTTATTTATTTTGCCGTTCTCGTTTTTCAAAAAAGACTTTTTCGAAATCCATGATGCGTAATGCAATTTGTATCCATTATGGAGGATAAAATCTTAAAGCCATAAAAAGTCATAAGTTTTGCAAGCCAAATTTGGAAACTCATTAATTAATAGTTCCGTATTCAAAAGACTCTCCGGGCCATAAATCTCATGGCTGCTGCTTCGATAGTGTCCTTCTTCCGAGTGCCAAAGTCAATTGGGAATTCCGAATCTCTCGGTCTTTCGACTTTGCCATCTTTAATTGCTTCTTCAGATTTGTACTTAAACAGAAGATATTTCATTCAATGCCTGGAAAATAGATTGCATTATAATAAGCGTGGAGTTTGTTTTGTTTTATTTCTTCTCCTTTGCTATTTCAGCTATTTGGGGTCAATTGCTAAGCTCGGTCAGGTCAAAAGTCATCAGATTTGAAGTTTTAGTGTTTCTCTTGAAATTAGATTGAAATGGTTTGAACTGGAAATGTTGTCTTTTTGCTTCGATGAACAATAAAAAGTTTTCATCAACAATTGATTCGCTAGAATTATTGCTTGAACAACTGCACAAGATGAAACTTTAAACTTTAAACACAAGGTGAAACTTAAAAGTTCCCACTAAAAAGAATTCTAACCTAAAACATTTCATTTTATGCTTTCAATGAGGCCAAACCTTGTTTTCCATCATATACATTCAAAATGTCTTTTCATTTTGTCAAAAACTATTTCAAACTTCAAAATAAGTCAAAACTCCTGAGAGATGCTTCAATTTTAAACGTAAGCTTATCTTTCTGAACTAAAATTTCAGCTGATCAAATCGAAGTTTTGGTCGATAATTGTGCAATGTAGCGATGCAACCAGAAGCAGCTTAATAAGCTTAAAAATAGCTTCAACCAAATTCCCACCATCACTTCTGATTGTCCCCGTTTACAATTTTTTATTTGCTTAATGTGTTTTTTATCTCATTCGCAAATTGCATTAAATTTCCTCGTGTTTCTTTTTGTATCTGCTGTTTCCTCTCGACTTAAACGCGGCAGAAAAAAATATGTGATGAATTTCCCTGCCATCTTCTACGGTGAAACCAAGACAAGAAGAAGAGAAAAGATATTAATGTGGGGTGGAAATTGAATAACAAATGTTCCTTGTTGGAGGGTTCGCATTAAATGATAACATTTAAAAAAATGATAATTTAAATGAGATTTTGAACAGAAGAGAACGCTTTTGGGGATGGCTGAATGAATGATGATATTTTTATCGATTTGCGGTTTTTAATTTTGTGGAATTTCATTACGCAAGGTTGGCATTTGAAAGAGAACGTGTTGTGTAATTTGAAAATTTGACTACGAACGTAGCAGCAACCAATTGGAAATTTCATAAGGAAAGCCAACTTTCAAATTCTACGAAGTAATGAGTGCACGTGAGCCCTTGTTGGATGCTGAAATATTTACATCCATTTTCATCACAATCTATGCAGCATCAGCATTCTACTTTTGAATATATGATTTAAATTTTTTAATTACTTTCACTTGTGAGCTCATTTGTCATGAAAACTAATTTCACATGCGAAAAAAAAACTTTTCGGTGTAAAAAACGTAGCAAAATTAAACACAAAATGTAAATTTAATTAATTTTAATTACTTTTGCTGCCAGTTTTTGTTTTGTTTTGATATCATGTGCAAGATTCGGGGATGTTGGATATTAATGTAGTTGATTTTATGTTTACACACGCTCGCTTTCCTTAGAAAGAAGCTTTTCATACATTTTCGTGGTGGTTTTTAATGGATTGCGAAGGTGTTTGTGTGAAATATCATGTTTTCATTAGTTTCTTTTCTCTCTCGTGCAATGTACGCCCCATGAATGATGAGCTTGTTTTATGAACAAATGCTGTTAATTAATTTAATTAAGCATCATATTATCAAATATCAGGAGAACAATACGTCATGTGATGCTTTCAGCAGCAGCAGTGATGTAAGAGTATATTTCGGTGTTGTGCTAATTGGGTGAGAATATGATAACGAGTTTTTATCTTCTCGAAGGCGAGTGGCAACGCGATAAGATCCGAAGCTGCTTGAATTAGTCGAGATGAGCTCAGAATGCAAAGCTCGAATAAATTACAAAGCTAAATAAATAATTAAACTATATGCAAAACATTCCATATTTTTGCAAACACGTCGTAAATCTTCATTTGAACGAAAAAAAATTGTACTCTCGCTTTTTTAATATGGTACACACATTAAATTTTCACATTCAGGATTCCAAACTGCAAAAAGAGAGCCGAAACTACATGCCAGCGAGAGCAGAGCAGTACATTAAAATACATAAAAAAGCCTTTACAATATCAATAAATAAACACACAACATATTTGATATGGAAACAGAGCTTTGAACCGTGCGTGGAAGCGGTGGTTAAGCCAATGCTTTGTTAAACTGTTTCGTGTCTTCCTTTGAATGCCAGGCCCGACACCGATGAAATTCGATGGCCCTCCAAGCTGAACTCTGACATCGTGGAGAGGAAAGACCCGCAGGACAACAGGAAGCAACAAAATTGACTCAAAACTTTTCGGGTTTTCGGATGAATCAAAGAGTCTCAAAATTCGACCCACTGGATCACAAGCAAGCTACTACGATTGAAATTGCCAAGTTCAAGATTGATGTTGACTTTCCTGCCCGGACTAGGCAACCGTGGAATGTAAGCCTCGTCGTTAATTCAATATTTAATTCAAACCAAAAACTCTGATGCTCATCTTTTTCCCCCATCAACATGCGGCCTTCATCATTTGGACTTTTAGACCCACAAATCCTCCTGGGTGAAATCAAGATTTTTAAGTTAATTCGAAAACATGATTCCATGTTGCTCTTTTTTCAACAATGGAATGTACAGAGAATAAAGAAATGTCTTCATTTGAATGTATAAAAGTCTTTCTATTAATAAAGTAATAAAATTAAAAGAACAAGCATCGAATGAAAACTGTTTAAGCCAAGTTGAAAGCATAATTTTATGATTAACGAAGCAAGTTTAATAGCAAGCATGGTTGAGTTTGTAAATATTTAAGCTATGCTGCTACAAAGTACATTAAGCTAAATCAAAACGTAAAAAAAAATTCATGAGTTGAAAACAGATAACTTTCAACTTGTTTCGCACACAAGTGTTTAGTTTGTGATTCTCTCCGCATTTGAAGGTTAAAGAACTGTTAAATAGTAAATGACATTGAAACACTTGAATTGTTTATTGCAAGCCATTACAACGCAATTTAGCATTGTTTCCCCAACAAATTTGCAGACTTTTTGTCTCAAATTCCCTTCCAGCGTAACCCGAACCTCAACCATTTGTCAGGTTCAAGTATCTGCAAGAAACGTGCAATAAATTTTTGGGTCTCCACAACGCGCACATACAACGCAGAAATATTTTTTACGCATGATTCCGTAACAGCAATAAATTATGGTGGAGGCTTTAGAAAAAGAAGTTTTAGAATTTCCCCCGCACGGAAAAAGAGAAAAGTTTTTAAGGCCTTTAATTGTATTTTCTAAGCCTTTACGCTTTACCTTTTTCTATGGAACTCTTCTCAGCGCAAGTGTTCAACTTGGCACATAATTCTAAACTTTTTGTTAACGTTTGTTTGAAAAACATGGTCGAAAGTTTTGACTCACTCAAATGTAGCACCATTATGAATAAATGAATTTGAAATCCGACAGGCACACAAAAAACGCCACATACTTAAAGATGATTTATCGGAAGATGAATTTTTCTCTTTTCTTGTTCAAAGGCATTTGCTTTTAAGAGTAAAGTCTCCAGAAAAGAAATTTCTCTCGTTTTAAAAGGCATTTTTCATGTCAAACCTTTTGACCTCGTGATACAAGATGAAAGATTAAAAAACGAAAAGCCATTTTAGAGTGCTAAGTTATAACAGGTTGCTTGTTTGACGTACAAACAACTGCTTTTCTCGTTTGAAAGTACTTTTAAGGTTTTTGCCTTATCAATTGTAATGGAAAGGGCGGCGATAAATGAAATTACCGGTTTCGTATGAATTGAAGTTAGACTCAGTGCAGAATGTGATGTTGTAGTAAGTTGAATTGCGGTTGAACATCTTCAAACTATCTTAGTGACAAGATTTATGAACAAATCCCCTTCAAAGAAGATACAAAGTTTGTGAAGCATCAAAGTATCTCAAACATATGTTCTTGTGATATTCTCAAATTGAGAGATCTAATTAAACAAATGATTTATGAGTTTGAAGTTGTTACTATCAAGTGAGATCATTCAAAATTTACACTCCATTAAACGATTCATGTAAATTAACAATAAAGAATGTTTTTCCTAATTTTCGACTCCGAAGATTCCCATTTGTCTAGATGAATCACGTATTTTGAACATTCAATTTTGTATTTTGGCAGGCTTCCATGAAATTGCTGCATACACAAGCGAAACTTTTGAATGCAAAATAAAAAAAAGTTGAGCTCATTAATTTCAATAAAAATTCCATACATCACACTGCGGAATAAATCAAATTTGCATCTCTCGGCTATCCCATAAAAATAATGATATTTTTGAGTCAAAAACTATGGAAAGCAATAGTCGACTTTGGCCACTACGCTTTTTTTATTAAAATGATGCACACAAAAACTTTCGCCGTTAAAAAATATGTTTCGGCGTTTTTTGCGCCAAGTCCTGTTTATACAGACAATATATTTTATTGATGCATCATAAATCAGTATCTGGTCTGTCCGGCAAATATGCGCGCGTTGAACTAAGGGTAACCGGCGAAAATTTCCATTCCTTTCGCTTCATGCGGAAACAAGTTTTAACAATTTTACGGCAGTTTATTTTAATGTCATTCAAATTATTAAAACGCCATAAAATAGATCATGATACGGCTGTGGTTTATTCAGAAAACATTGCCAGGACAGGGCTGTGGGTGCAACCATAAATTTAGACAAGATTTAGTGACCGAAATAGTTTTAATTGAAAACTGAAAAGTTTATTGTGCTTTCATTAATAATTCAGCAGTTTGCTTTGATCTTCCCGGGCGGCGTTTGATGTGACAACTTTTCATGCTTGTTTTATGGTAACTTGTTGAATACATAATAGACGCCTTAATTTAAATAATAATTTCATTCAGAACACAACCTTTTCTTCTTATAATTATTTCCTCGGAGTCATAAAATTTAATTGCCGTAAATTTTTTTCGCGCTTCTCCGGCGGCAGAACATATTCGCTTTTATTTATGTAGTGCCTGCTATTGTAGAAACTACTCTCTTTCATTCTACTTTTATGGTTTTGCTGCGAACTTTTACGAGGTACTTTACCGGTGCGATAAGAGACAATTAAAGCCGGTACTTGTTTTACATGCATGACTTGCAATTAAAGCGTCATAAATTAATCATCGGAGCTGTGGTTGTTTGTTAAATCAAATGAAAATATCGCTCCAAACATTTTAATTACTGACATGTCATCGAAAGTGCAATATAATAATTTACAAACAATTTTCAGTGAAATTAATAAATGTTTTATCACCTAGCCTTTCATAAATATTGTAGCACCGAAATAAAACTCGGCGGCTTTCCACCAAAGAGAGAAAACGAAAAGCTTCGGAGATCGAGCTTCGCTCTCGCATCGCCTTCGTCCTAACCAACACTGACGTCTGCACCAACACTGGCTGAGAAAGTAAAAATAAATCAATCAAGTTGTTGTTGTGATCTAACGTTGTTTACGATTATCACCATCTCTTTCGTTCGCACACACTTCCTTTACGTCAGACTCTTCACTTGGATGCTTTATGTGAGCGTCGACTGTAATCAAAATGCTTTATGACCATGTTTTATTTTTTCACATTATTATTTTTATTGTTATTGCCCTACAGTCGGGATTCTCTGTGTGTTTTCCTTTCGTTTGCGTAGAGAATGTGCGTAGATGCGAAGCAAACAGAATTCCGCCTTCAGAGAAAAGTTTTTGCTCGAAGCAGTTGATAAGAAGGGAAAGTATGACTTGAGATTTTTCTTCGCTTGTTTCCACATTTTATTAAAAATTATAAACAGCAATTTTGATGATAATAATTTAATAAATAAAATGCATTCTTGACAGCACGAAAAAGTCTTTCCCAACGTGTCAGCCATCATTAATAAAAACACGAAATTTGATAACGTTAAATATTAATTTGACAGAAATAAATGAGGCTGTCTCCGTTTTTGAGTTGATAAATGAGGTATTTTAAGTTAAGCTTGTTGGGGATGTGATCACACATTTTCTAAGCCACGAAAGAATCTTTTAAACAAGTTCGTCGGTGTTTCTGCTAGTTTTTAATTCAACGCCTTAGGGACTGACTCGGACGAAATTAATCAAAGCTCTGTTTATCATGTTTTCACTCTTGGGAGAATATTTCACTCAAAGTCTGCTTTGAAAAGCGTTTTATTTTGCTCGCAGGTTTTTTCCCCGGTCCGCTGTTTCATGACGTTGATTAATTGCAGCTCAATAAAGCTATAAAAGTTGAAATTATGTTGCAATGTCAGTTTGGGTCAAAGTTTAATCCTTTGAAGTTTAAAACTGTCTTGGGATCAAATTCTTGTTGCATTATTTTTAATTTCCGTTCACCAAGCTTTGGGGACAAATTAAAGGTTACGTGAAGGCTGCGTTTGAAAGTTTTAAACGTTTTTAACATTGTTTTTCATTTTTGAACTGATTAATTATAACATTTTTGAAATATTTTTACGTTGATCTTAAAATTTTTGTTAACTTTCCAGCAACCCAACCCGACGCAACTGATAATCTACTCCCTTTCACTTTTTTTATGTTGTGTTCTGCTGTGTTCATCTCAAACTGTGCAGAATCAAACATTAAGCATTAATACGAATACATTTATTGTGTGATAATCACTTTAATTATATGTTGCGCGCCACAATAACATTATTACAAGCACAGACTCTACTCATCAAAATGTTTGATAATTTTACTTCTTCTTTGCTGTAATAATTTTTATGGCCTGGCATGATGTCATAGCCGTTTTGTATGCTGTTTTCCGCTCTTCTCTCTCTGTGGCATTTAATTGCTCGAACATTTTATCAGCGCAATTTGTCCTTGCGTTACAAACTAACGTGTTGCGCTCGTTCACTTTGTAGGAGACGATTCATAATTGTAGAAAAACGGGGCGATAAATATTATTTAGTGCTGTAGAATGGAGAGAACGGAATCATCTTTAAATATTTCTGTCCTAGCAGGATGGAACAGTGTTTAAAGCTCTACAACAACGGTTCAAGTTTCGTCGTCAACTTAAATTAATGTTTCGGGTCGCACCACTGCGAAGCAAACGACTCCAAACGCAGTCAAACTGAAAACTTGACAAAGTAGATTTATCAGAACTACATGGCAGCCGGAGTATACAATCACCAGTTTCGACGCTTGTTCTGACCATTTATCATTTCGTGTGCCATAAAATTCCATGAAATAAATTTCAACACCTACCACGACGCTTGCCACTCGCATATGGAGCAAAATGAGATCAACAACAAGGCAACTCGACTGCTCGGTCAAAGCAAACAGAAATCAAATCTGCACAAAAAGCAAAATCAAATTTGGTTTTAGTTCATCAATTTTACATTAAATTTTCACCTCGTCGCCATAAATGAAATTAAACTGCGTCAATAATAGATTATACCACTGCAAACACGTTCCTGCAATTTGACATTAATATTTATGAACCCGTGGATGACAAAAGGCTGCCATAACCGTCGCGATATTCTTCAAGCGCGTCAGTTTCCCTCAAATTCTTAGGCGTCGAGCAATTATAACTATTTCAAATGCAATTTATCATTCTTCTTCGCAGACGATGTTTATAGTCACATATTCATCCCTAAATGTGTATTGCTAAATAGGAAAAATAACATATTTTATTTTGAAAGCGAGCTCTTAAAACGCAATTTTCAATAAAAGTCACGTCCCATGCCTGTTTTTAAAACATGGAGATAAAAGATATATTTGCTAGCAAACATCTACGCAGCTTCTTATTTGGGATTTCAGCTTTTAAAGACATCGTGTATCAAGAAAAGGGGAGAATATCCGTGTGATTCCAATTTAAAATTGATGAGATGGACGATGTTAAATGATGAATAAGATTTCGATGACGATTGTTTGTTAAATGTTTGTGGAGTCGATGCTCGGTGAATGTTAAAGAAGTTTTGATTTTGTTCCTGACAGAAATAAAAGTTCCGTCACAAGTAGACAAAAAGTTCAAAATGTTCAGGAAGATCTCTTGTAAGCCAGTAAATTTCACCAACAAAGTTGTTTGTTCCATTCCCAAATTTTTCAGTATGTCTCATACTCAAGAATTGATCAAATTTTGCTACTGAATTAAGCTTGTTTTTAATAACTAGTTTATAAAAAATTTAAAATTATTAATTTTATTTAATTATTGTTGTACATAGTCTGATTGGTACAGTTTTTTAATTTGAAATGTTGACCGCTGTTCTAGTCTGATGCGACTTTTTCCTCGATACTGTGCTGCGAAGGCTTGGTAATTTTTACTTTGTAATTTTTGATGGTTTTGTTCGCTGTACTTGTATGCCGTATGAATTTTTGTGTTTCGCAAGAAAGTTCTAAACTTGCATGAAGGTTGATGGTGTCTTTTTGCTAAACTAGCTAGGTTGCAACTGGTCCACTTTCAACTTGGAAAGTGGGACAACCTGGAATGATTTTTGTTTCAACTAACTAGGAGTTGAACCGTCGTAAGCAGCCGAAGTATCTAAACCTCACCGGTCGTCTAAAAGAAAACATTAGCTGCTTTCCTAGTTTATATATGACTTTATAATGACTTTATATTGGCGGATTTAGCCATAGTTGAAGCCTTTAGTGATAAAAAATTGTTTTCTTCATGAACTCACCTTTAAACTATTGTTCTTGTTTGTGACAAGAGTCAAATTCAGCGAATGCTTCTCACCAAACAAACTCTAAAATGTAATTTGTAAAACAATTTTCTTTCTAATTCACATTTAAACCAACTTAAATATCCCCCAAATCTATTCCGAAATGAATCCACGGCAAAAGAGCTGTAAAATTTTCCCGCGAAGTAAATCAAATTGTAATACAATATGCCACATGCAAAAATTTTGCATGAAAATCCCATAATAAAATCAAAAACTTCTCCATTTGCCATAACTTTTCATTACCGAGAAATAAAAATAAATAAATGGAAATTTATTAGGATCCGTCCCTCAACCAGATATGGATTTATCTTGGAAACATTATTGTTTAAGTTTTATGCTTCAAACGTTCTTACTGGAATACGAAATAAATTTTCTCCGCCAAGGTGAAAATTCATCTGCTATTACGGTTGCAACGTGACAAGTTTTTGCTG
Source organism: Belgica antarctica (assembly GCA_000775305.1). Classification (NCBI taxonomy): domain Eukaryota; kingdom Metazoa; phylum Arthropoda; class Insecta; order Diptera; family Chironomidae; genus Belgica; species Belgica antarctica. Next base: position 100,957 of record JPYR01000004.1, read on the forward strand.
TTCGCCTTTTAAATGTCTTCCACGTCATAAAAATATGTCATGCTTTAATGATTTCTTACCCAAAAAACATTTCTTTTATTACTCTCATGGCCTTCCAAAAACTCTCTGACGCAAGACTGAAGATAATCGTTGTCTGAGAATATTAAGGCTCAAATTGAACAGGTAAATGTTCAGCAATTGTGCAACAGGTTAAAACTTTTGTCAATAACGACCGAAGCATTTGGTTTTATGTCAGCCTTCAAAAAAGCATTAATTTTTTCTGAATTTGCATGCAAGGCTGGTGAGTCGTCTCAAGGCAAACACGAAGTTGTCCTTAAAATCGTTTTTACAATTGCTGATTATTGTTTGTTGCAACACCATTACACAATTTGAAATAGATAGTTAAATTTGTTTTCGATTGCGTAGCAAATTTTTTCGAGATTAAAAACTGCAAACAACTGCATTTCACGCGGTAAACTGATAATGGGAGTAAATACAATTTATACTTGATTAATTATTCAGATGGACTGCAAGCTTGGTGGTGGCTGAATAATTCACATGAATTCATTTTCTGCTTTATCATCATTTCAGAATTTTTGAGTTCGTTTAAGCAAAAGTTGGTTAAAGGGTCAACAAACTTGCGATGAACTTTAAGCTTTGAAATTTCTATTGAATTCTGATCCTTAAATGCTCAATTGACAATCCAGCAAACCTGTTTATAAACTATTCATGGGAAAAGTGCTTGTCAACTTCGTTATACATCAGTTTTAATCTACAATGCACTCAAAACACGATGTGTTGCATGTTAAAATCAAATCTGTACGATAAACAACCACATTCAAAATCTTGATTCCAATAAATCATCAATCAATCATAACGTTTTATGTCGAAATTATTCACAATCAATTTGATTTGTGGACTCGCTTTATCTCCAATCAAATCCGCGTCGAATTTGATTTGACGCTTGCCATATGAAGTCAACTCGCTAAGTGATATCAAAAGCTTGTAAATTCACTTCTATTGAAATGATCAGAAGACGCAAAGCAATTAATCACAAGTCATTAAAACAACATTTCGCTTAATGACTGCAATTAATAATCTCTCACCGTAGCCTATAAATTTTGTAATAAATTCTCGACGGAAAATTCTTGTTTCTTGGCTCTCCGGCTCATGTAATTTTCTTCTTTCTTAATTTCAACACTTTTCAACCACATCAAAAAATGGTTTCACTTTATGCTTGAACTTTTCTTCTGCTTTTCCTTGAAATTCTGTGGTTCATGATGCAGTAGGGTGACTGTACCATTGATGAAACGATTAAGGATTTTTGGAGTGAATTT
>JPYR01000004.1:117901-130172 GCA_000775305.1 Belgica antarctica
AAGATGAAAGGCCCATATTGTTGATGAAGTAGATAAGATTACTAAAAATAAGTTTTTATCACTTAATATTACGTATTTTTGTTGTATTTGTTTGTTTCTTCTCTTTTCTGTGACCCAAACAAGGCTGAATTGTCGGAAACATGAAAGAACGGCTGTCTAGGCATCGTTCGCTGTACGCGCAGCAACTTAAACTTGTTCCAATGAAAGTCTACAGATTTACGAACTTCTGATAAGGTTTTTGAGATTTGGATTGCAAATGAGAGAGACTTTTGTATATTGTTCTAAAAAATATGCAAATTTATCATAAACTTACAATTTAATTACGTATTTTATGTTTCGCTAGGATTTTTGATAAATTTTGAGTGTTTTTACCATGCAAAATAATTTTCTTAAACTCCTTTTATCAATTCGAACGCTAGTTTATCATCACGCTACTAAAGAAGCCGTTTATTACGTGAAAAACAATTTTGGTAAAAGTCAACATGTTTTCCGATTTATGCTCGCCAATTTGCTTTAAAATGCAGTCACGTCGCGTAGACCGACGCGATTAGTCAGAAAACGAGAATCTTTAAAAAAATTAAAATAAATATTGCATGAAATCAAACTAAATTGCACATTTTTTGATCCACTGAGGTGACTTCGCTTTTCTGAGAGTCAAAGTTTGTTGAATAAATCACAAAAACGATTGTAAATTGCTGGTTTTCAGGATTGATGACAAGATTTCACACGAGTTTTGCTTTGGATCTAATTTAATTGCATCAAAGTTTGCGAGAAAACTTTCATTTTCAAATTTCAACAAACTTTGATCCAAAACTTAAATAAGCTTGCATGCCAGATGATGTCTTACTGGAAATCTTGTATCTCAATTGTCTATCTTCAGGCTACTGCCTTTCATCACTCCCATCTCCATATTTTCTCAACCAAAGCTGCAATTTATTCATTAAACTTCCCTCCCATTCAATTGATTTTCTATCCGAACTCACAATGAACTGAATGAAGCGCCAATAATTTATGATTTTTTAATGTTTCAGAAGTCGAGAAACGTGAAACACCAGAAATATTTCTTTTCTCTTACTTTTATGGATCATTTATTAACGCTTTTTGTCTCATCTAAATTATTATCTTCCTTTGACTTTTGACTTTTGACTTTACCACACTACATCAAAGCTTGTTCGTAAAACCTTTACACATTTATCATCATTATCTTCTTGCTTCTTGTGTCTCATCGTAATGGACATCATGAAGAAATATCCGTTTAGGGTTTGGATTATCAAATACAAATATGTCTCATTACATTCTAAATCTCATCTTAATATAAAATTTAATTTAATAATTTTAATTACTGAAACTTTGCTTCTTTCAAGAGTGTCGTGTATGTGTTTTGGATGTGTACTGGGGAAGTTTCTCTTTTCACTGTTTTTGTCATGATTTTTACAAATTTAATTTAAATATAAAATTTACGACTACGAATTATAGAATAACCCCTAATTGCCCTCTATAGAGTGGCCTTGCACTACTAACGCTGCTTTTTGTGCTTGGGCCTGCTTTTCTTGTTCGTTCAGCTCTTTGATGGCTTGTATCTCCTTCTTCAACTTCATTCGTCGATTTTGGAACCTGGTTTAGAGAGAAGTTTTCGTTAGAAATTATATTTTGATGGTATTTGGATGGTATAAAATAAGTTGAAGCGTTATTTTATTTTAAGATTAATTCTTGTCTCAGATACTAAAATAAGTGTTGAAGAAGTTGCACGATTGTGAATTCAACTTTTCTAACGTTTAAAGGTTGAAAGAATTAGTTTAAAAACCGTTGAAATTTGATATTTCATTTTCAAATTGACAATTACAAAAGCAAAAATTAAATTAATTTGTTTAATTTAATTAAGTTGTGAAAGTTTTGCTATGACTATGATTTATAATCACAACAAAGTTTTGATTTATTCTTTTCAATTTTAAAAAGTAGCCAAAAACTTCAAAGTTCTCGTCATCTTGAAATTATTTGTTCAATTAACTTCAAAAAACTAGCAAAACCATCCAAATATTCATAATAAAAGCTTTTCTGCTTCGATTCTTACCAGATTTTAATTTGTCGCTCGGTGAGACAGAGTGCATGAGCCATTTCTATCCGACGTCGTCGAGTGAGATAGTGATTTGTGTGGAACTCTTTCTCGAGCTCCAGCGTTTGGTATCGTGTGTAAGTTTGGCGGCCTCGTCTTCTTAATCCATTTGCACCTATAACAAGAGAAGACGGAACGTTAGTTTAATGCGTTTCCAGGGAACAAGCGAGAAAGAAGCCACGAAACCGGCAAACTTCGTCTCTCTAAGGTATCAGCTTTCCAAGGATTTGTTGATTAAGTTGTCGTTGGCTTTTCTTGCTGTTCACAATGCGGTTCACATACGACTGCTTCCAGACGATGGTTCTTACAAGCATGAAATATAGACGCTCGTATCATAATTGAGATATCAAAAAGTTGAGAAAATTTATATGAAAAAGGTTTCTCGGTCGATGGAGTCGCGCACACAACACTGAAACGCTATAATTCATGTAATGAAGATACTCCGAAATTAAGATCAAAGCCACAGCACACAACAGACAGCACAAGAATTTACATATTTCGACTTTTCCGCCGTTTGTTTCATTTTCAAGAAATTGAGATATTCCCTGCGATGTCTAAATTGTGATTTATAATTGTGGTGAGTTGGAATATCTTTCTTTTATCAGACGACGGTTCGTTTCCTTCATTGGCGCGGCAGACTTGCGGCTTTTTCTCCGAGGGCTAAACTCAAAATGATTCCCGAGTGATGTGAAGCAATAAAATTTAACTTTTATCGATCTTCCGCACATAACAGTTGCTAAATTGACATTTACCGACAGTTATTGCGATGCAATAAGCAGGTACAATTGACTGTAATTTGGCAAAAGGAATGAAACTGACGCTCGAACATTTCAATCCATTAAAATTCATTCCAATTTAAAGTTTTTATTCGTCTGTTCTATTGACTTGCAGACATCGCGCTCTATAATTCGGGTTTTTAATTTCTCTGATGACGTGAAAGATTTGCAGGCAATCAATTATTTTGGGCATCGCATGCACGGCATGGCAGGCGAAGGAGACGAGCGACCAGAACAAACGAAGAAAAATGATTATTTGCAGTCATGAAATCGAATGGAATCGAGCCACAGAATTTCAATTCGATGATTTTTCGGAGCGAAATAAGAAATTATGCTCATGCTGTCGCTTCGTTTTGTTGTTCATGGACGAAAATTATTTAAATTTTGCTTAAATGAATTAAAACGGGGCACAAGAGTTGAAGAAGGAATCGCGAAACTGCAACAAAGACGAGCGGAAAGCGGATAACCAAATAACGAGAGCGGCTTGTAAGTATTTTCCTGCAACATTTTAATTTATTCTCGCTCAGACTGTTTTCATGTTTTTCGGACTTTTTTTCTTCCTTCACTCGCCAATCTCGGAGCAGAAACAATTCGAGAGTTTCTTGTAATTTCTTTTCGCCGTTTTTTGTGATATGAAAAACGAGTTCGCAATTTATTCAGTTTCATTTTATGTTTTATTTATTTTTGTTCGGTGTATTTATTGATTTATTTGTTGATGTCGCATTTGATATTTATTTCGTTTTCGCAAGCAAGAATGGGATTTCGTGTAGAAAAAAAACTCCAACATGGCGAAAAGCATGAACTCTAAATATATTTTGTTTCTTCTTCTTCCCCGCTCGGTTCTGTTGGGCTTAAAGGTGGTATTTTGATAGACGAGATTTGGCGTTGCCGTGTTCATGAGTTCAAGGCACATTAAAACCCGGCTTGCCTGGCCCTCGATGGTGCAGGAGAACTTTCCATAGATGAAAACGCTTTGAAGACATAACAATGAACTCCAACCGAGGCAAAACTCTTCGCCTTTTCTCTCCTTTTGAGCTCTCCAAAGCTCGTAATTGATTTTACCCATAAAACATTTAACTTTTGTGTTGATGTAATTGAATTATATTATATTTCATTTTATGTATGTACATATGGAAAGTCGTTGAAAGTTTTCAATTTTCCCTTGAACACTCTCTTCTCACTACTTTTTTCTTGTTGATAGAAACTTTTGATTACATAAATTATGTATCTTGCAGTGGTTTCTTTGCTATTCGTCTTCTTCTTGTTTGAGCTTCTTACAGACTTAAGTTGGGAAAGATTGAAGTGATATCATTGCTTAAACTAAAGGAATCAGCTATGAAAATATTTTCTGCAGTTTAAAAAAATTGTTCTTTTAACAATTCCTTTTGGAATTTTTGTTTTAGTTGTTTAGTTGTTCAGTTATAAGCCATATGAGATTAAAGAATTAGAATCTTTTGACGATTCCAAACAGATTTGTTTAAGGCTTTTTAAATCTGTGGTTCGAATCCTTTAATGCTCAATTTCTGTTCTCATTGTAACAGTATAAAAATGATTTTTAATATTTTATGTGTTTTTAGAACGTTTCAGTCGCTTGAGAACCAAAGCGTTCAAAGCGTTCACCACTAACAATTTATTTCGATGAACATAGATGGTTCAAATTACACTGAATTGATTGATTTCTCGTACATTTCGTTAACCTAACAGCCGCAACTTTGCACCAAACCCAAACTCCCCGAGTGGAACAAAACAAAGGCAAAACCAAGTGGCTTTTTTTTATTGATCATCACGACATTTTTAAGATGGTTGAGAATAATAAGAAAGACTGCCGAGGCCTAAAACAAAGATCTTTCAATGGCAAAAATGGCAAACCGCATTTCATTCAATTAATTGTTTGTTCAAAGATGTTTTTGTGGTCTCTCTTTTCCTGCTACTCTTCGCCGAGCTGAAATTTTAAACTATTTTCAGCCTTAAATTGATTTTCAATATAAATGAATGCATGAAAAAAACGAATGCATGTTGCACACTGAAAATAGCGCACCGGTATGTTCAGAAGAACGAAGGTTTTCTTATGTCGCCAACTGAACGTCCATGTGCCAGATCTGTAGTTAGATCTGAGCTATTTTCATGGGAGAACTTTCAGCCAAAGTTCATCTCTCGGGCTTCGGTTGAGAAAAGTTCTGCGTTTAATTGTTTCTCGCTCAATTACCGACAAAAATTACGGGCAATTTGAATCAATTGCGCAACGCACTGAATATCTTGGTGATGGCTAGTTGCTTCGTAAACAGTTTAATTAATTTAATTCATGGACGCACCGGGCGTACCTTCCAATAAGAAACCTAATAAGAAGGGTGAATGAAGCGAAACCCGTTCTTATGAAATTGTTTGTGAGATTCTTATAAGATTGCCGTTTTCGAAGATTGCGGCACAAAGGTTTCCTTAAAAAGAATTCTTGCAGTTTTTTTTCGTCAGGAAATTCTTTCCAAATGAAGAATTTCTGGCAATAAAAAGAATTATTCGGGTTTCTGCTTATTTTTTTAGTGAATTCTTATGTAAGTGGAAAAGTGGTATGTGGCTTTGAATCGCCTTTTTATTTGCTGATAACATTTTGCTTTGCTTTTCTTCAGCCACTCTTATGCTTTATATGATACGAAAACAATAAAACAAAGAGGTTTTTTGGCAGGTTTTATATCATTAAAAGGTAGGGAGAGAGAGAAGGGAAAATGTCGAGACCTTCGGAGCAAGCGCGTACGTTGACCTGAATTAAAAAGCAGTGCTTCTCGTGCTTATCTCGGAGAATAAAAACAAGCAGGAATGCCGGCAAAAAATTTTCCGATATCACCAGAAAAATGTGCGGAAAATGAGAGCGCGGAAAAAATAATTAATGCACTTCAAGGTATCGGGAGAAATTTTTGTTTTATGTTTGTGACTTGGCATCGAAAGTAGTTTGAGTGGAAATGCCTTTTAAAACGTTAAAGCAAACAAAGATAAGCGGAATGTCTTAGCGGCCGCCTTCTTGCGTCTCCTGTTTGCTTATTTTTTTCTGTTGCCGCTCTTGGACCGTTTCAAAAATGGCCATTAATCAGCATTTGCCGGCATTAATTTCAATTTATATCGAATAGTAAACCTTTTGCGCAGGGGAGAGACCAACGTCAATAGAAAGATAAACTGACCGAGGTCAACTGATAAAACGAGATTATTGTAAAGAACCCGGAGGAAATTAAGTGCACCTGTTGTAGGAACGTTGCGCACGGAGTAGGAGAGCCTAAGAATCTGCAAAAATTGCAATCAAATGGAGAAAATCTGCTAGCTTAAGCAACAAAATGGCTTTTTATCATCACGTACCGAGTGACAATTCAAGTACAGAACATTTTTCCAATCTCCGTTGTCTCTTCGAAAAGAATTTCACGACTCGTTTCAGCCAAGCACGATACTCGTTAAGGATTACTGACTGTTTAACTTCTGTGTTCGGTCAAGAAAGACAAAGCAGCAGAACGAACACAAACTTTTCAGTGTCTTGCTTGCATTCAAATTTCACGAAATGCGCTAAATATGCTTTCGCTGTAAAGCAACATGACAATTGCCTTCAACTAAGCCTGAAACGACTTCATACGCTCAACTTTGTAAACGTTCGCTCTACAATTGCACAATTACTGTAATTACGAAAGGAGAAAAACAATTATTCAAAATAACTAACCAGCAACCAAAAATTATAAGTTAGCATCGGAGAATTGCCCGGGCACTCAAGTGATTGCTCATTTAATGTTATTGTTAAGCGTTTAACAAATTTTACAACCCTTCAATTTCCTTCACAAAATTTCCATTTAAAATGTTGCGTTTTGTGAGAAATCGTAATTGAAAGAAGAAGTGGTGAAGAATGAAAAGAAGTAAAATGGTAGAATGGTTGTTAACAGCAATAAGTTTCGATCCATTAAAAAAATACGCAATCAAAATCGCTTGCTTTCTACAACCCCAAAAACTTGCAAACCTTCTCGTCTCATTACTCAACTAGAAGCCGGCAATGTGCATGCACATCGATAAAGAATTCGACTTAATTGAATTTAACAGATCGTACGAGCTTTATCTACTGTGAAATGATGCCTGAAAATTTCTCTAAATAGATGTTTTAGTCTTTTTTCCCAAAACAGACAGAAAAGCCTCAGAAACCGGCCATAGGCAGAGAAATCAAGTTAGTTCGCATATAAACAAATAAATAAATAAAATGGGCAAAACGTGAAGAAGAAACTAATCCGATAAAAAAACCAGTGAAATATGTGAAAAAAGAATCGTCATCATTACGCGCCATATAAGAACATCATGGACAAGAACCAAAGCTGAGAAAGAACAATTGTTCCTCGAAGCATCAACAAAGTCTTCTCATGGGGTGATCATTGATGATGTGAGCTGCTTGGAGTGATTAGAAGCATGTGTTTGGAACTGTTCAAGTGGATTTTATGATTTCTAACCCTTTAAACATGTTTTATTTGTTTAAAAGACGTTGAACAGCTTTGATCAATCACGGGGAAAATGTTAAGCTCAAAACTTTGAATCGTTTTATAAATAATTTAAAACTCCATGGAATTCTTTCATAACCTCAAAATTTTACTTTGAGTTGAGGATTTAAACGTGAGAACTGTTTTAAAACTTCGGAACTTTCAGCTTTAGCAGATCATCACCAATGCAGTGATAAAATTAATCACATAATTTATGAACTTCCCCCACACTCGTAGTTCCTTTTAGCTCGACAACAACCTTCTTTTTTTTATCTTTTTCTACTTCTTTGCTTGCCATTCTTCTTTGCTGTGCCTTTTTTCCTACAACAAAATGCCAGCGAAGTGGAAAATCGTGAAAATATTTTTCTTCTGTTTGCAGCCGAAGATATATAAACAAGACGATGATGGCAGTGGCAAAGAGTGAGTAGGAGAGAGAAAAAGGGATTTATTTAATTTAATTTTCGGGCAAAGTTCTAGTTTTGCATGATTGTCGTCGTTGTTCGTTTGGGAAACAACACAAACAATTTTCGAAGGCATTCAACCTTATGACCGTAAATTCTGTTCTACTGCTACAGCATAGATTAGGAAGAGGCATATTTCCGCATGTTTTCATTTCTAGGAAGTAATAACATAATTGATTTGACGCTCGAAATATTCGGCCTTTCACCCCCGAACCAAACAGCTATCAAACTGCGATGCTTCCGAAAATTTAATTCCATTTTTGTCATGTTCCGAGATTGAACCATAAATATCCAAAAAGTTCAGCAGAACGTTAGCACGGCTAATTTGAAAATGCATGTCAATGCGAATTGATGTTCTCCAACTCAATACACAATGATTGCATTTTGATTTAACGGAACAAGCTTCAATCATCATGATCGTTAATTCCCAAATTTTAATTAAGTTTTGACTTGTTTATGTGCATTAGTCGGGCATTAAGGAAGATTTTCTAAGCAATTGCTCTTGCCGACGTACTCGAAAAGCTTTTTCCAGTCGCAATTTATGCACGACGATGGTGAACACAATGGTTGGTGCAACTTCTTACTTTATAAACCAAATTTTCGCATGCAAAATTTCTCGAAGCAATTCTCCATTTCCCCAAAATTTAATCTCGCTAGCAAAATTTCGAGCTACAGTCGATCGAGATACAGAGACAGGCAAGAAGAAGAGAAAAGGTGGCAATAAAATTATTGTCTAGGTACATTACATTATCCATTATCAGATTTAACACTTCATATAATTATTACCACATATTGTAAATTAAAGGTAATTAGATTTCACTTCAAAGCATATTCGAGATAAGCCTTGGCTGTGTTCTTTACAAAGATTTTTGTTTATACACATAAATTCTTGAGGTGTTTTTTAAAGTGCAGTTCAGTGTTTTGCCTTTTCTTTTTCTTCAAGCCAGAGATAACTTTAAGTGGGGGTACGTAGCGAAGTTTCGGAAGAAGATTGAAGTGTTAATTTTAGGATGGTAGTTAAGTTATTGAGTAGTTAACTTCAAATTTAATCAAACTTTCTCATAACATTTTTCAAGATTCAAGCTTTTGTAACTCTGTTTGTATGAAATTTCAAACTTCGCGTCTTGAACTAAAGTTATCCCTGCTTAAAACATGAAAGCAAAAGCTTCTTTTTCCTTCATCTTCTTCCGCTTTCAAGGAGAATGAGAAAGATTGTGGAAATTTAAATAAAGAAAAAGAATTAAGCATTGTAGCATCTCACCACATACATAAAGAATTGAGGGTGGGAAGCAGCAGCCAATTAAAATCGTGCCATAAATTTTTTGCTCGCGTTTTTTCAGTTGCCTTCTTTCTCGTGTTTAAACTTTACTTCATCGAGGTGATATATGATATCGTTTTTGTATTATTTCCACTGGTAAATAAACTTCGACTCACTCTCCAGTCATACTTTGCACCCAACCCTCGAAAAACGAACTCTGAAGCAAGAAAGGTAAGGAGAGTAGCATAATTTAAAATTATAAACCAAAGCATTAGCGCGAAAGCAACAAAGAACGGGAAAAAAAGTTTTGCAAAGCGCGCGCGATGGGAGAAAAATATTCTTAGGCTAATAAAACATACTTATAATACTTTTTGAGTTGTTTCGACGACGCGATATATTTTTTGCGCATTTAATATCACATTAAGCAACTTTGTGTAACTTCCAAACCCAGAAACGACTGCCGCAAAGTGAAAAATTATTTAAATTTGCGTCCCTTTAAATCTCTCTTCATACTCCGCTTTAATGCATGGCGCACTTGTGCGAAAAATGACTTAAGCTGTAATCCATAAAAGTGTCTCTCAGCGATCACATCGAGAACGGAGTGAAATTTCGTAGAAAATTCAATTTCACTCTGTGCAAACACACGCTGCACATTGTGCAGTGTTAGGAAGCGACAAGAAGCGAAAAATCATACATCAAATTGGAGTGAATGAGAAATGAGAACTTTTTGTCACTCGCCATCTCGCTCACTCCAGCACGGCTCGGGCATTATGGCCCCGAAATAAAGAAGAGAAATGAAGAAAATGGAAACTGCAATAAAAAAGATGAATGGTATGGGGACATGATATATTGCCAGTTTATACACATTTGTGTATGTTATGTCTTATGTCGCTTTATTATGGAATTTTCATTTTCATGGTTTTTTCTCTACAATTCCTTCTTATTGTTCTTCCTTGGCATTCATCAGGATTTATTCGTGTTAGAGTCATATGGTGACCAATTTATTGCTTCTTATCAGAATTTGTTCTCTCTCCTTTGCCTTAACATTTCGGGGAGGTTCTGTTCAATATTAGATACTAAAGATTTGTCTTCGTCCCTTTTCCAAATTCTTTCACGCAACTTCACGCACACACATGATGATAATAGAATTTTGTATCTGACTCGAGTTTCTGGGGGCGATTAGCAGTTATGTACCTAGGAAATTCTTTGATGTTCAGTAAAATTATTAAAATTAAAAAGGATTTGAACTTGAGATGAAAATGTTTAGAATTGAAGTTAAATAAGTTTGAAGCTAATTTTTGGGCTGATTTTGGTCTTCATTCAACGCCTTGCAAAACTATTGTTCCAAGAACTAATGACTTGAGAGAAAATTTGCACCAATTTCTAACAAAGTCAAAAGTGACTTGACTTTGCTTGACATATTTCAGCCAGAAGGAAGCCTTAACTCAATTTCTTATATTAAAGACATCAACCAAGTAAATTTGAAAGATATTTAAAGTTTGTTTACTTCAGAAAACTTAAATAAGCTGAACGCAATCGTTTCCTCGCAATTTCTTTGCAATTCTTCAAGGCCATTGGTAGCAAAGTTACAAAACTTTCGAACCGGCCATTGAAGAAAGTTTTTCTCTCAAAATAAATAGATCTTCCCAATGTTGTGTTCATGATAATACATCTTCCAACTTATTACAAAGAACATTTATCTTTCGCTTCGCTATGCCATTGTGTATATCGCATCCCTTCTTATCTTTCTTTTTCAGAGGGGGCGGCTGGGCGGAGGGAGAGAAGAATAATATCAAATAAATTATACAGTTAATTTTTATGTTTTGTTTTCATCCTTAACTTCTTCTTGCTCAGTACATAATATAAAACATAATTTCTTCTTTTTCCGAGCTCTCATGTTGTTGTGAGAAATTACACTGAAAATTCTCGGTGGTGTTATAATTTTCCGCCTTTCTCTCCTTTTTTCGAGGGCGAGAAAGCAAAAAGAAAAACGACTGCGGATAATTTATCTTTTTCTCTGTGATGCTGGAGATGGTGCAATTATAATTACAGAATTACTAATTAATAATTTAATAACAGCAAACGGGCTGGGGGCGAAAAAGGAAGCATTAAGTGTGGATACCACCTTCTGTGATTCGAAATAGGCAGCTTAACCGAGCGCTTCGTACGACAGAGGGATGTTCCCGAATCACATGAAGTCGAGCGTAGAGAGAACAAACAAGATGTTGCACTTGTTAATTAATTTATAGGGTGTCGGTTGATTAAGCACACACAGTCACATTGTTCTCATGAAATTCATGTTGTAAGTTATGCGTCCATATTTCACCCGAAAATGCACTTGCTGCTGCAGCTTTTTTGTGTTCTTGTTTGTAGACTCTTGGTGCACTAAATTCCGATGCCATAAATATTGTTCTGGAGGCATTCTGGCACACACAAAAAATTTGTCACTTCGCTCTCGCTCGGAAAACGTCGCTCGGTGCACTGCGTACAGCAATAAATTTCTGGTTTTTTATTTGTTTGCGCCGTTTAAATGCTACAGAACTTTATCTCTTAATAAATATCATATTAGATACGCTTTATGCAAGTAACTCTTTTTTATTGCGTTTAGGCTTTTTATTTATACATCCGGCAAAGTCAGCCCAACATGTTCTCGAATCGCCTTTTTTCGTGTCATCGCCCAGCCGACATGCATGATGCTGTGCATAAATGTTATTTCTCGGTGCTTCTCTCATTTCTCTGCAAATTCTGTGTCTTTAATTCTGCAATGTCCTTCAGAGTGAAACAATGGCACCAGGCATTTTTAATTCGGTTACATTGTTTTCGCCCAGTGCTGCAGCATAAAAAATGAACTCGCACAAAAGAGATCGCAACAGCGCAGTGCTGACAAAGAATTTATGGCGACTCGGTGGTACGTAATGAATGAATATTTTCAGCAATTAAGGTGCAAAAAAGAAGGATTGTGTGTTTATGCGGTGTTAAAGTAAATTTATTTATTGCCAGCCCATGAAAAAGGAATCACAAAAACCGCTTTTGCTCCACCTCCTCCACTACACTCGACTCAAGAGACGCACAACCGCAAAAATTATGTAATTCTTCTGGTTCTTAACTCATAATCATTTTAATGTTCGAGCTTCATTACATACGCATGAGTTTAAATCCTTTTTTCACCTCCA
>JPYR01000004.1:155266-170237 GCA_000775305.1 Belgica antarctica
TGTGAGTAAAATTAAAATTTTATGTCTTTTGTCTTATGCATTATTTAATTTTCTCGGTTTTCATCTCGGCCAGTTTTTGCTGCAGCTCGAGTCTTTCGACATATTCTAATTAAAAATTTACTTAATATCGACATGCAAGTCGCTTTAAGGAATATTTGAGAATTTTGTCAACATTTAGCTTCTCTAGAACTATAGTCTAATCAAACTGACTTGTTGTCATTCACTGTCGAAGTCAACTTGCAGCAAGTTTGTTCAACACCAAAAACAGATAGAATTAAGCTTGAACATCACTAAGCAATCTCCATCTCTATTCTGACTTTAATAATTAAATTCAAAAATCACATCATTAAAGCTACAACTCGACAATCGTATCACACTTTCAAATGATTTCATGTATCATAATGTTTTGTTGCCTTTCATCCACTTGTGTGTAGACTATGCTTTATGGTGTATCACTTAATTGTCTAAATTCCCATTAGATTTGCATAAATAGCTTTAAAGGATGGTGAGAGTGGAGAGTGCGACCAAATATTGAGCGGGAAGTTCAGTTCCGAGTTAGTTAATGGCAAATGTGAATGCGTTCCAAGATTTTTCTTCCGTCCAGCAGGAAACTTTAATGAAATTGTTAATTGGAGCTAGAACTGAAAACGAGAATAGCAGTTGAGAAGGACTCGTGGCCAACACAAATCTCCCAAAAGGATCGACTTTTACAATTCCGACAACATTTCCTATCTTACATGTAGGAATCATTAGGACGCCATCACACAGAGAAATAAAACTTTATCTCTAAAATGATTTTTTAACTCAAAAACTTTACTTTTGCAAACCTTTTTTGGTGTGTGCTATCGGGGTTCAATTTTTCCAACTATGAATTTGTGGCCACAGTTTGCGTTAAAGACAAGAATTGTGCTTTAAGAAGTTTCACAACTTTTTAAATTTTTCCAGTTGTGTGCGATTTTCAATGTTGCTTCTTTAAATTTTCAAAATTTTCACAATGTCAAGTAAAATTTTCAACCGTACAGGGCTAACTGCGGCCGCCTTTCCTATTGTTTTTCAGCTGGGGAAGTAAAAGGAACCTTTAACCATTGGGTGGAGTTTGAGAGGTGATTTTTCTTTATCACTAGAGCGAAACTTTTATTTGGGACGCTCTAAGAGTGAAACGCAAGAATTCCGTGCGAGATTTTAGAGTTTCCAAACACATTTTTGTGTGCTTATGATTGCACCCTTCAGGCGGAACAATAGTTTTTTTAATTTACCAATTGCGGGCAATCATTCCGATTCGGGACAAAGCAAAATGGAGGGAAGGAACGGGAAGGGTGAATTGTCAAACGCAGAATTGTCTTTATAGGAAGTCTGCAGATCCAAGATTACGAAAGTAAAAATCCACAAAGTCACCCTTTTCAGCAATAAAATTTCTAATTCTTAAGCTCAGAATGAGATTAGGAATTTTTATGTGCTTCAATTAAAACCGACTTGCCGCTTCCAAGTTGAAGTCATTAAAAATCTACATGAGATTCCTTTAATAACAATAAAAAGGGACGCCAAACGCTTATCCTTCATTTATTCTACCCGCAAACATAATTTTGGCTGTGAGAAGCAACTCGTCAAGTGAGTTGATAAACATTTTTGTGCCAATAAAAATTTCGGAAGGGACTCGAGAGAAATTAACAAATAAATTTCAAGATTATGGTGGGCTTAATTTGCGATTCCACTGAAGACGGAACACAAATGAGTCAGAATCAGTTGGTTTTTGGCTTCATATAACTTCATACAGCCCAGCAACTTTTGCCACCCAGCCAGAGTTTCCGTAACTTTCCGTCGAGGATAACAAGAAGAATCAAGGGATTTTTTCTCTCTTGCCATTTTTGATAAAACATCATGGAAAAAAGCCCAAACTATTAATTTCCTTATCTTTGCCGAAAAGATTAAATTCTGTATATGCAGAAGCAGTTGGGAGAGATTGAAAAAGGGTCTCCGCACTTTTATTACAGATGGTCCAATCTCAATTGTGTGTAGAAGCAGCAGAGTTAGACGCAACTTGATGGGAATGTTAACATAACGATACTCTGTAGTGTTTCTGAAGACCAAGGACTTCTAAATACTAGATTGTGAAGGAAAAATAGGGCAGGCAATTTTTGGTGGTAAAACTTAGTGTAAAAACTTCAACTTTAGTCATCATCATCAGAAGGCTGAGGTGAGTGTAGTCGAGGTTCAGAGTCCTCGTGTGACTACACTCTAAGGCGTGAGACAATTGTCCCGCTACGCCCCTCTTTGCTATCGTTTGGTGAAGATGACAAAATTGTTTGAGAGTCAGAGTAGATAAGTCATGAAATTACATGTCGGCTAATTAAATTAGTCAGCGCTGAAATTCAAAAAATTTACTGTATATGTCGGTTAATTGTGAGAAAATGATGATATCTCGATATTCGAGAGTCTTTAAGTCACTTTCCGTTAGATAGAGTTCTTTGAATACGTCTAGCCTAGCGGACCACATTCTTGGTGCTTGGCATTTGCATAGAAGATGTATGAAGTTTTATTCGCCTTCATTGCAAAATCTGCAGCTGTTACTTTCTGCTTTTCCGATCTTTTTCAGGTGTTGGTTAAGACAATTGTGACCAGTAATAAGACCTTTCTAGGCTCGAATGTTCTTCTTAGAAATCTTTAAAATGTTTTTCGTGTGGCTGGAGTCATATGATGAGTGAAGGATTTGGAGTATACAGCGTTACCACTGTGCGTCCAGCGATGATTTCCCTCCTTCAAGATTATTAAAAGCTACAATTATCTATTAATATGTGATTGTTTGTGGTAAGAAATTGTGTCAGTTATTCTTGATTCTATTACAATTTTTCAAAATTTGGCAATTGGTGTGTCGGAATACCAAAATTTTCAAGAACTCGTTCTAGAATACTTTGGTGCCTTCGGAAACTTCCGATGTAGACCTATTCGGTTAACTTGTTTTACTCAAGCCTGAATAAAGTCATTGGAATCAAAAAAAATTTGTAGCTTTTTAATATTTTTACACATAATCTAGTTCAAGCAATTTCAAATAAATTAATATAGTGTATCAATAAATACCATTTCAATTTTAAAATTCAATTTTCAATTTTGTTTTGATTTAAACACTCGTCTTTCTCCAAAGGTGTCTCTGAAAAGGAAACTTTTGGGCCTATTGGGGGTTTTTGATTCTTTTTTCTCTCTCTCTACAGTTTCTTGAAGTCCCTCATCCAAAAAATTTAATTTGTGGGTAACTTTTAAAGCCTTTTTGGTATGGAAAGAAGAGAGAAAAGTTTATTTTAAATAATGACATGCTTTGGATCTTTCTTCTTGATCCTTTTGCCTTCGCTACAAGATTTTCATCTACGGGTTCCATAATGTTATTCATTTGAGATTAATATCTCTGAAACGAGATCGAAAATCCTTCATGATTAAACCCCCTCAAGCGACGTCGTTTGCCAGCTTCTAATAGCAAAAAGAAAACAAAATGAAAACCGGTTTCCATGTTTCTTTGAGGGTTGAGAACATTTCGTATCGGCGAAAAGCGAGAAAGGAATCTTCAAGAGTGAGAAACAAATTGTATTGAACCGCCTTGTCGTTGTCGTTGAAATTCTGACAAATTTTCTTCCCAAAATTCCTGTTTTGAATTAAAAAATCTTCGGTCCAGAAATTTAATTAAAACTGTTTTCAATTTTGGCAATTTTCATGGTCATTGTCCGTTGATCAATGGAAACCAGTTCATCATCCTTTCAAGATGATCCATGAAATAAAATCAGCATCTTTTGCATCAGAACTCAACATCTGCACAAATTGCCGTTAAATTTCAACTGACCAGAGGTAACCGAGATACAAGAAAAACTAGTTTTTCTCGCCCAGCGTCCGCAATGGTCCAGGTGCTTCGTGATACATTTAAATTCATCTTTTCTGCAGCATGAAAATCTGTCTCGCTCACTCTCGTTCCCTTTGACATGAAGATTTAATCACAGCATTGTTCACCTTAGCATTGAGACAGGATATTTTGCAGTGGCGCGACTTTTTTGAAAGGAAACTCTAATGATAAACCGGATTTGCTGCAGAAGTGGACCAGAAAAACTCGAATTGTCGATCCAATTTTTAAGTTTCGTGATGTTCATGATTCGAACATAAAATTCAGTTTGATTAAATTCTTCCAACCTTAAGCATCAAAAAATATTCATTGGTATCCAGTGCGAAACCGTCCTTACGATGTGTTGAGTTCAAGTTCAGTGTTAATTTGAAGTTCAAGCAGTCGCGATATGTCTCGGAGAAAAATTCAAACTTAACTTTTATCAAATCGGAAGAACAATTCAAAAGTGAATGGTTAAAATTTCAAGAAAACTTTAAAAACTAAAATTTTAAAACCTAAAAATGAGAAGAAAAAGTACAAAATTTAGTGAACTTAATGAAATTTTTTGATGCGTAAGTAATTCACAAAGTTTGCTACTCTTTTGAGTATGAAAACTGCATTAACTGCATCTAATCGATAAATTTCCCAGCCGCATCATAAAAGCCCTAATCGATGAGAGTTCATTAAGCAGAAAAAGTTTATTGAAAGCACTCGCTGCCAAATAATGCACAATTGCATACTTTCTGTTTGTTCAATTATGGGCGACAGGCAAGTTAAGTTGTTTCCTGCATAATGAAACCTCAAATTTATAGAAGAGTCTGGCGCGTCCACCTGGGCGCGCTTGTTTGGCTTTCAACTGTTTCTCAAAAACGGCAAAACAGCGAACATTTTGTCACTGCCGTTAGAAAAAAGTGGAACTGACAAAAAGTCATGACTGCAATTATGAATCTGAATTGTGAAAACTTTCTTCGCAGCAGAAATAATTTACTCGGAATGCATGTTTGGCCAGAAGCATTGTAAAATGTGAATGTAAATTAATTGCGAATAATTCTCTGATGGATTCGACAAAAAACATTGGATTGCAGTTTGATTGCAGTTTGCAATGGAAAAGTTTCTCACATTCTACGACTCTCGTTACAGGCCCATCGAAGGATGTAAACAAACTCATTTCATGAAAATTTTATAATGAAAAATCAATTTCCACGGCCCATTCGGATCGAGTGACCAAAGCACAAAAACAACGAGTCTGTCAATACAGTCAATGGAAAAACCTGCAGAATGCAAAAAATGTGCATTCACAAATCGTAAAAAAGCCAAACGCAAAACCAGGAAAATTTCATCAAAAAACGCTCGGAACACAGAAAAATAGGCCCACACATCGTACAATTGCTTTGCCACCGAAACAATATGAAAAATAAATATTTGAACAGCAATTTCTAACAATTCTCAAATGATTCGCTGCCATCACACGGCCATAAAAACACGCAAGAGTGCAGTGCAGTGAGAATTGCAACGAAAAATAATTCATCAGCAATCGAATCAAGCAAAAAGCAAGCCGAGAAGCCCAACATGAAGCAACAAATTGACCATGTCGAGAGAAAAACAAAATTGACGTCTGAAAAATCAGAAATCCAGCGAAAGCGAAGCAAATGAAAGCATTTTTCCGAGACAAAATTAGCTACATCCAAATCGATGATGATTTAAAATCATTTATAAGTGCAAGGGCGATGAAAAATTCATGAAAACGCACAAGAAAGCTAAATGTAAGGACGTTGACAGCATCGCGGCCAGTATCGACAAAACTAACGTCTCGAACGCCATCTTGTATTTCCCCAGATGAAACAATGAGAAAAGTAATTGAAAAAACGTGGAAATTTCAAAAATGTAAAGCAGTTTTCGGCGAAGCGTCAATTTTCAAAGCGACACAATGTAAATGGTTTGGACGGGAAGGCACATTTGGACCAATTCATCAACGAAAGGGATCAACAATCATATTTTCGCAAAGAAGCAACGGACGTAAGTTGTACTCGTCATCGTAGCCAGTCATCGATCATTGACCAAGCAAGCATCAGTAAAAAATTCAACGGAGAGTCGACATATACAAGGATCTAAACACACTCATACAAACGGGATAACGCTCGACAAGGAGAAATAAAATTGAAAGTTTAAGACTTTTTGCACCAACACACTTCAAAATCACACACGAGAGGGGAACATTTTGCTACTTTTACACACACTGGAGAGAGAAGCACAAAAGAAAACTCGACTTGAGCAAAATGGAGAAGAAAAATTATGAGAAATTGTGGGATGAGGTAGGAGCGCACCTCAAACCACTCGCAAACAGTTTTACTTTGTCTCGGAACCAACTCCTCGGTTCGCACATCATCACACACATTTGGGACAAAAACGCACGAACGTTGCATAAGTATACTTTTTCTACTATTTTAACACAAATTTAAAGAAATATTCATGGTGAGAAAAAAATCTTTATTTATCAACAAAAACACAGATGAGAAGCAAACACATCACAAATAGTCACAATTTTATTGTTTCAACTTAATACCGAGTTATTATTTTGCATCAACACCAAACAATAGCACAATTCATAGATTATTATTTACAATAGAATTGAAATTATTGAATTCGCAGAGTCAATCAACGAATCGGATTGATTTAGAACTCAAAATTGAGTTAGACTGGAATTCTGATGATAAAATGCTAAAAATGGAGAAAAAAGCTAAAAGTAATTAAATAATGATGCGAACAATAGAAAATGTAAAAGTTGGAAAAGGAAAAACGCTGAATTCAATAATTTACATCGACCAAGTCGCTACTAAGTATCAGAACGCTTTATCCAACCAATGTTAAGTCAACAATTTACTAATATTTTCTATTCTTCTTTTTCAGATGAAATTTATAAAGAAATTAAACGATCGAAGGAACAAAAGTTTAAGAATATGGTGAAGTTTTTCAAGTGGCAAGTAAAAACTTAGTTTAAATCGTAAACAAACTGAAATTCTCAAAATTAATTTTTTTAAACGTAAAATTCAATTGAAAACACTTGAAGAAAGGATTTAAACACTCAGCTATGGTCATGCAGCACTAAACCAAAGATAAATTAGATTGAAAACCTTTCGCGAATCTCAAGACTTGAGACAACTTGACGCGTTTGTAAATCAAAAGAAAATAATTTTATGAACTTTAGCATTTAAGTAAGAGAAAAAAATTATATTTTTACCTTGAACGACTTGACACATCGTGCCTTGGCATGTTCATTGGTTTGAAAGTAAGAATCAAAATAAGAAAATTCTCAACTTCATTCGAGAGAGCAAAAGATTTGATTAAATTAATTTAAATGATCTTCGCTGGAAGAAGTTTAGTTTATACATAATCATAAATGGCTGTGCTTAAGTTGTCTCAATCGGTCAAGACACCAAAAATCATCTCGTTGCTTGCTTTTACACGGTATAAAAGAGGAAAAACGGGAGAATTTCTAAGATAAAGCGACAAATTTACCACATTAGACAATTAAAGGACTTGGATAAGTGTTTGTGGTCTTCAAAATTTTGAAAAAATTTGTCTTATTTAGAAGTCACGGTGTAAAAAGTCATTTATCTAAGTTCTATTTGTGGATTCATTTAATCAAAGTACGAAAACATGTTCAAATTGAACAAAGAAATTTTTAAAGTAAAAATATCAAAAGACAAAGAAACATTCAGAACCTTGGAAACATTCCAAGCAACGAATTGCATAATTTAAACATTAAATCTACGCAAGCACATTCAATTTTTATTAAAATTGCTCTCCTGAAAATTTCTATTCTTTCAATTATCTATAAAAAGACATTAAAAGTCTCATAAATCACTCCAAAATTTCTCAACGGTTGACAAAAATTATAATCCAAAAAAATATTCAAAAGAAAACACAAAAACTAAGACGAAAGAAATCGCGAAAATTAAATTCACATCGATGGATTTTCGCCCTCCAGACATTTGCTGAAAAACGATAATCTGATAAAATATAACGCAAGGGTAACGAAATCGTTCATTTTCTACTGCGCCACCCTCATCTTTAATATTTTCAATTGTTCGCGATACTTTTTGATCACAAAAAGCAGTAAAATTCGTTAAATATAGTAACTTCAACCGAGTGAACCTTAAAACTAGCAAGTTTTTATGCAAAATAGTAATCATCGGACGTCCAAATTGAAATTTAAATATTTTTCCTTTGAAAATCTGGTTTTAGGTTTTAAAGTTATTAAACGGATATCATTACTGCATCTGAACCAAAAACTTTTTATTTCTTTTCACAACGTTGAAGCAAAGCCATGCCGGCCAAAAATAGAAATCCAAAATTTAAAAACTTTCTGATTTTGAGGTTCACAGCACAAGCACACAACTTGACAGCCATTAAAACGGTGAAAACTGCATTAAATTACAAATACAAAATTGGCCAAACAGTCACAAAACTAATGAAAGAAACAAATTTGAAAAATGTCGATAAAAATTACTTTTAAGATTACCCACAAAATCTGAACAAAAAATCCTTATTTCAAGTGTTTTGCTGACCAATCTTCCAAAGACGAAGATCAAAATTCTAAAGTCGAAACAAAAGCCATGAATTTGAAAAAAAAATTGTACTTGAAAATCACTAAACTTACTTCAAAAAACGAGATGTTGACAAAAAAAAACATGACAAGATAAATTTCATTTCGCCAACGTCATCGAAATAACTTCATCGTTCATAATTAAACTTTTTGTTTCCTAAGAACATTAGAACGTCTGCAAAAAACAGCTTGAAAATTACTTTACAAAACTTATGAGAAAAAACTTTTATGGAAGATTTTCCGATACAAGTAATTGAGAGTTTTCTTGTGCAAATTTTCTTTCATGCATGAACTGCTATTTATTCTCCACGTTAAGAAAAACTCTATAGGAAAATCATCTCGTACGGAAAATTAATGTTTCTTATGAGGGAAAATCCCCAACAACAAATTTATTATTCATAAAGAAAAGTTGAAAAGAAAAACAGTCGAGAAACATGAACTGTAAGCAACCTCCTGGGAGTAATGAAAATTTATTGCAAAACATTTAACCACAAACATTGATTTTCATTTTCTAAGACAAATTTGAAGAATTTTGTGCACAAGAAAACTTCAGACACGCTTGCTACACGAAAGCCTACAAATTTTGTAATTTGGTTATTATGCAAAAACCAAGGGAAAGGCGAAAAAGGTGCGTTAAGTTAACATTTATTAAAATTGATGATAAAATTTCACAAAATTATTGTCGCGTTTTAAATTTTTGACGTATCAAATTCATTTGATATTGCAGTTTAGTTGTTAAGATTTCACTTTAGAATAAGTTGAAGCTTCATGCATTAATGTTTTTCTATCAATCCTTGATTTGGATGTACTTAATTAACTTAGCTAAACTCGGAGAAAATGTCACATAACCTTTGAATAATCATCCGAATTGATTACAAATCAAAATGAAAACTAGTTGTTTCAACTGTTTCCTTTAAGTTTTTAAAGGCCTTTAACAAAAAACTTCAATTCCGAACTTAAGCTACTTAAAAACTATATTTTCACTGACTCAAAGGTCAAATTTTAAAAACGACAATAGTTGAAACAAAGCATTTAAATTCTGGTCAAAAACACACAACACTGTTAGTCACACTCACAACTCAAAATTTGCAATAGTTGCTTAATCAATCAAACAAATTCTTCTTTAATCAATTCGGAATTATTCGTCCACCAACAACTTCAATTTCATAGTTCAGCGACAACTTTCAACAGAAAGAAACCAAAAGAAATTGATTTTTCATTTATAATTTAATTAACGGTTAAGGATTGTAGTTTTAGGGAACACCATCATAAACCAATTATGAACGCTTCACGAACACGAAACTCCTTAAAAATCCAAAACTAAACTCATTCTGCCATGACAGAAGCAAACAACAAAAGAAATCGCAGCTGGATTCAAAACTGGGATAAAAAGTCATGCAACCCTTCGAATGAATCTTTCGAAAACCTTCTTGAAAGAAAAATTCCAATCAGAATATGCAAAATAAATTAAATTATTCCGCAAAAATTAATAAATTCGTTCATTCAGAAGTCGGTATTTGATAGAAATTCATCAACCCTTCGACCAATAATGCAGAAAATCTCGTCAAAATTCATTTTCTTACAAATTTCAACTATTCAATCAACGATAAAATAATTATATTACAAGTTTGCAAAATACTTTAAGATTCATAGAAGGGTTTTGCAAAAACTGACCACACTGAACCTCTAAAAATTTTGTACAAAGAATTCAAAACATAAACTCATAAGAAAGACGCCGGGGAAGACTTTACAGGAAATGAATCATTTTCTCCCTTGCTCAAGAAACGAACCCGAAATTCACTTTAGAAACATTAATTTTGAAGCTTATCTAAAGACTCATAACTGAACATCATCGACCGCAAAACATTTCAAACATTTGAGAAAGCTAAAATATTGAAAATATTGGCAAAAGATTTGAAAACTAACTTTCCATTCCAAAAGGAAAATCTCGATAAGAAAGCAGCACAAAGCCAAAACGAGATGAAAAGAAAATAGTTTAGACACATTTCAAGGAAGGGAACATTAAAATTTGATGAAGCACAAAAAGGTCCAAAACTCAAGTCATCAATTCAACAAATGAAAAGACTCTATTAAGTTGACATTTACAAAACAAGAGACAATTTGACCAGAAGAAAATTATAAAGACAGGACATTCCAAAGAAAACTGACCCGCATGCAAATGTTAACGGGTTGAAAGATCTTTTCACAACAATAAGACTCGTGTCTGAGTTCTGGTTTACAAAAGATATCAAAAGTCATTTTCAATCAGAAATATTCGTGAACGTTTCTGTAACTGGACGGAAAAGCAAATTCAAAAAGGACTCAAAGTCAAACAAATCACAAGCATTTTGAAAAACAATTTAGTTGAAAAAGTATTAAAAAAAAGATAAACTAAATTTCAAATCACTTTAACAAAGCTTTTTGGCTTTTTTCCATCAAATTTATATTTAAAAGATGTTTTTGGTTACGATTAATAATTTATTTTTTATCAACACAAAGTTTCAAAACATAAACAAGTTAAACTGTTAAAAATTCCTTTTGTGAACATACATTTCATATTCGTTTTATTTGAAAAAATACTTTTTGAGTGTTTTAAATTTCAATTTTGAACTAAACTGTAAAAACTTTGATCAACTCAATTATCTCGCATTGATTAAGAAACTATGGTTATAAATAATTCTACTCCTAGAATTTTGAAAAATTCCATCGGAAGTACGAAATAAAAATCCTTTTCTTGTGATCACGAAATAAAATTTCAAATTTCATTAAGCAAATTACTAAAAAACGAATTAAGCAAAAATTCATGTGATAAATTAAACTTTATCAGACACGAAGTTGATGGAGACAAAAAAGAAGAAAAGAAGTTCCACGACAATAAATTCCGAGAAGCTCATTAAACGATCATTTATCACATTTTATTGTAAAACTTTGACAAATTTAATAGTTTAATGTTCTTATTCACCCCAGCCCACAATCTCACGTTCATTATACGACGAAGCCTTTTGACAAGGAATAAAAAGTTTACTCTCGAATAATCTCGAACGCAAAGAAAAATTACGAAAAAGTTAATATCACTAGTTTATGGTTACAAATTACGAAACTTTTCCTTTGCAACTTCTCATTTGAGTAATTTTTCAAATCGAACCATTCGCAATGAAGGAAAATCTAAACCAAAAAGACACCAAATTTATCATTTTTCTTAAGAGGGACGCAAAAACTGTTTAACATAATAATGAAATAAAAGAAAACATGCCTCCATTGAAGTTCCGCACTTTGATTGGGTGGAGTTGCACACAAAAGAAAAACCATAAATCCGAAAATTTCCATTCAGCCTAAAAATTTGTAAGAATTGTAATCAACTTCAGACCAATAAAATTTCAAATGTTTCAAGAAATTGCTTTTTTTCAATTTAAAGCAGAGAACACTCTGTGTAAGAGTTGAAATGTTGTTTCCAGATTATTTTTTAGGTTCCATCAAAATTTTCTAATAAATTTCTCAACTAAGGCGAATTCCTTTCAATATTTTTGACTTGTTCTTAAAAGAAATAGACTTGAAACGCGTTAGAACTTCAAACCCCATTGCACGCTTTCTTTCAGAAAAGTCCACTTTCATGTCCATCGTGTCTCAACTCATCGTCTCTTCTAATCGGAAACGATAAAATCTTCAAAGTGAAGCCAGTTTTTCGTCATGTTTTCAGTTTCCGTCATGAAATCTACAACGATGAAACTTCACCCCAATGGCAAATCGAGTTCTCGATAAGTTTTCAGATCACATCGTACAAACCTGAAATTGAAAATTGTTGAACTTCGAACCAAGGCAAAGTTACTTTTATCCAGGCATTCATCTCGAGATATTTGCTAATGAATTCAGGACAAAGTTTTCTTCGCTATGATTAAAAGGTAAAAGTTGTGCATGCTAAAGAAACATAAATTGTGTACTCGAGAACATCATGAAACTTGCATCAAGTTGCCGGCTTGCCTCGGAGAGAAAAACTTCATTTCCTTCTTACGTTTGGCTGACTGCTGAACTTGTCACAAGTCTCGATGATTAAGTTTTTCCCCGAGTCAAGGAAACTCGCCTTGTTTGAACCGAGAAGTTTTCTGCTGCTTTGCATAAAAACATTTTCCCTCCCAACTTTGACTTTTCCCGAGAGCACTCGAAGGCTTGTGGAGTGAAAATTTCTTCGTGTGCAGGGCTGGAAATATGAAAAATTGGTTCATTTATAAAAATCATTCAAAACTTTAACAGTTTTAAAATAAATTAACAGGTTTTCGATTAAATTTTTAAAATTTAAATTTGTTGTAACGGGTTTTCAGATTTTTCTTTTTTTTAAAAGCTATAAAACTTAACTTTTAAATCAAACTGTGATCAAATCAAAAGCATTAAATAATTTTTAATAGATCTAAGTTTATTCGTGTTAAGTAAGTTAATAAAATTTCTTACAAAATGGGTCAGAAAAATCTATCTCTACGTTTTTAAGTTCATTCGATCACCGTGGACACTTAATTTGTATTATTTTCAAGCGTACAACAACATTACAAAAACATTTTGAACCCAGTTCCGTGCGCGGCAAGCCCGTGAATTTGATTCTAAGCAACACATATCAGTGCGAAACTAAAAATAATTCGTCTGACGCATGACGTGCCAAACAAAACGAGCGGCAAGGTAACATTCATCACTTTTTGTTAAGCTATTCTCACAAGTCTGTCGGCGCGTTGCAGCTTTTTGTATTTTTAGTTTCTTTCATTCAATAAAAAGTCGCGTGATTTGGAAAAGAATACTAGAAGACATCATGTGAAATCGACGATAATAACTGCCACCTGTGTTCCCTGCGACGTTCTTGTTTTCTAATAAAACGAAGCATCTTAAACCGGAGAACCTTTTCTTTCCGACGAATTATCAATTAGGTGATAACGAGTGACAGCAAGCGCCTTTCAAACACTTCGCAAGACAACTCAAAGTATTTGTGATCTGCGGGGAAATTGAGATAAGATCTGAAGGTCGAAAAATATGAAGGAAAGTTTCCAAAAAGTTCTCAATTCTAATCGCAATATTTTGATTTAATTTTATTTTCGGCTTGTTTAATTTAATTTCCAATAAATTATAATGTTGTCGTCGTGAGAAACCATAATTTCGCTACCGAGCAAAAGATTCAAACAGTTTAAAATCTCACCGTCGGTTACCGCGTTCCATCGAAGGTCCCGCTTAACTCAGATTACAATTTCGCTGCTTAATTATTCTATTAATTTTACTCGCGGTTAATTTTCTGTGTTTTTTAACGTTTTTTCATGATGTTCACTTAAAGATTCTCGACCAGCGGCGAAGAAACAACAAATAATGAATGAGATAAGATTAAGTTAAAGATTGGAGGTCCACGATGTTGTCGTTTAGAGATTTCAGCTTCGCTTAGATTCCGGCCAAAATGATGCGTGGATCCTCGACTCCGGCCTTAATCTTGCGCAAGAAGGTCACAGCCTCGCGGCCATCAATCAAACGGTGATCATAGGTCAATGCAATGTACATCATCGGGCGAACGACAACCTGTGAGGGAGAAAATAAGCGACTGCATCGATCAAAGATCTTATCGAACTCACCTGTCCCTTAATAGCGACGGGTCTCTCGAATGTTCCGTGCATTCCAAGGATCGCGCTTTGTGGTGGATTAATGATAGGAGTTCCCAACAATGATCCGAACACACCTCCGTTGCTGATTGTGAAGGTTCCGCCGTCCATGTCTTCAACGGCCAGTGTTCCGTTCTTGGCCTTGAGACCGAGTGCGTTGATTCCCAACTCAATTTCAGCATAGTTCATGCTTTCGACGTTGCGCAAGACTGGGACGACAAGGCCCTTCGGTGACGCAACGGCGACCGAAATGTCAATGTAATCGCGGTAAACAATTTCCTGAAAAGAATTTTATGGTTTAGTAGAATTTCAAAGGTGTAATATCGAACTCACGTTTTCTTCAATGACCGCGTTGACAGTCGGCTGGTCTTGAAGGGCGTATGCGGTGGCCTTAGCGAATGCCGACATGAATCCAAGCTTGATTCCGTACTTCTTGAGGAAAGCTTCCTGGTGGAGCTTGCGGAACTCCATGATATAGCTCATGTCGATTTCGTTGAAAGTGGACAGCATAGCGTTTGTGTTCTGGGCCTCCTTCAAACGGGAGGCGATCTTTAGGCGCATGCGGTTCATTTTGACGTGTTGTTCCGTGCGTGTTCCAGTGATTTCCTTTGTGTAATCTGCTGGTGGCAGTTTGACGGTAGCGGCGTCGATAGCTTGCGCGTGACGAATGGCAGCGATTGGAACGGTTTTGATCGGTGCTGCTGGCTTTGGAGGCGGGGGTGGTGGACTGGTAGCAGCTGCGGGTGGTGGACTAGCAGCAGCTGCGGGTGGTGGAGCAGCGGCCTGAAGTGAAGACATTTATGCAAAAAGTGTAAATTAAGTTTTGTGCAACAACTTACAGCAGGTTTTGGGGCTTGTGTAGGTTGTGGAGCAGCTGCAGCTGGG
>JPYR01000004.1:170276-196373 GCA_000775305.1 Belgica antarctica
AACTGCTGGCCAGACTTGACGGTGTCACCGTCAGTAACGAAGATTTCCTCGATGATTCCGTGGACTGGCGATGGAACTCCGACAGTGGTCTTGTCAGTTTCGATTTCCATGACGACCTCGTCAGCGGCGACTGCATCGCCAACCTTCTTTTCGAACCTAAAACGATTGATTGATTAATATATAGCCGGAGTCAATCATAACAAACTCACTTCACGTCACCCTCTGACACGGAGTCAGCGAAAGGTGGAACCTTGACAATTTCGAGCAACTGAGATGTGGTTTGAATGGATCTAACATGTTGCAGAGCGAATCTATTTTTAAACGTGCTGAAAATAGGCCAAATGAGGAAGACTTTAAAATTCGAGGAATGCCGAGGCTCGACGCAACTCACGACTCTTGAACGCCGCATGTCGATGAAGTGCTGACGATGAGCTGTTGAACGGCGCGCTGGTGCAGGTTCTTACGCAGGCTCTGCTGAATCTACGATCACAAGTGAGACAACTTTATTAATGAATCATCAAAACACTACAATCAACAACATGAACCACGTGGTCATCAAGTTCACGACTCTCGTGCTTCAATCAAAGCGTAAATCGCCCGATCAAAGCGAAAGTGCGAGCACTTTTTTATTTCTTTCCCCGAAAGCGGGCGAGAGAAATGAAAAATTACGCAACCAAAATATCAATTTTCCCTCTTCGCCGCACTGAAACCCGTCACTACCTGGCTGCTGAGCCTTATCGCGACACTTCGAGGAAACGAGGAAATGGACCGAAACATCTTTGAGGCTCGAAATAAATTCTTTTGCGTTCGCCGAAATGTTCAGAAGAAAATATTTTTCTTAGTCAGCGCTGTAGCGCGTCCGGTTTACCGGGTTGTAGGGGAGGATGCCGGTTATGTTTGCTAGTAATTTGATGAGTTAAACAGCTAGTGATTGGCACTTTTAAGTTGTCTTCTACTTGGTTTAACTAAGAATCAATATTTACCGGTTATCTCGGCAATCGGTACTCGGTAATTGCACACCCTAAGTGCTGACATGCAAAAATCGTCTCCAGTCACAAAAACAAAAATTTTAAGTTTTGCTAGTTGCTCTCGAGATAATAGCAAGAAGAAGCGTCGAATCCGCATCCAGACACCTTCCAGTCATCACCAGCTAATCAGTTACACAAATGGGTGAGTCGCCGCGCCGGTTTCGAGTGAATTTTCTGCGTTGATGATTTGTCACAAATCTGAGCTGATCAAAAAACTCTTCATCGATTTGTAGGTGGACTTGTCAGTTACTTTCGAGGCTTAATCGGCTCGCGCGAGATGCGAATCCTGATTTTGGGACTTGACGGTGCCGGAAAGACGACCATTCTATACCGACTTCAAGTTGGAGAAGTCGTAACTGTAAGTTGTCTGCTGACTTTACATCTGGATCACTATAACAACGCTTCTCCGTTTGCTTTGTAGACAATTCCCACGATAGGCTTCAACGTCGAGCAAGTTACATATAAGAATTTAAGGTTCCAAGTGTGGGATCTGGGCGGACAGACCTCGATTCGGCCTTACTGGAGATGTTACTATTCAAACACAGACGCGATTATCTATGTCGTCGACTCAGCCGACAAGGACCGAATAGGAATTTCAAAGGACGAGCTTCTATACATGCTGCGGGAGGAAGAGCTGGCCGGTGCTGTACTTTTAGTTCTCGCAAATAAACAGGACATCGAGGGATGTCTGTCGGTTGCCGAAGTTCATCAAGCGCTTGGGCTCGACGCTCTCAAAAATCGAACGTTTCAAATATTCAAGACATCCGCCACCAAAGGCGAGGGACTCGATCAGGCCATGGACTGGCTAAGCAACGTCCTTCAGACCAAGAAGTAGCCCTAATCCCATCGACTTGTTTTCATCTGCATCGATTTGTATAAAATTCCTTCATTTTAATTAAACAAACTTAAATTTGGTTTGCTAATTTAAACGATTTGCCTCTCGCCGTCACCGCTTCTGCTCCCGACCTGTTCCCAATCGATGGCTTGAGATGGAAACGAAGGTGGAAAACATTTAATTTGAAGAATATTTTTAATCAGTTTAATAAACAAGCATTTGCATTGCGAACGTACAATTTGCAAATAATTATGTGGTGTTCAGTTGGGCAGTTATTTTGAATTGAATTTCGTGCGAGATTCGATAGATTTGAAGACAGTGAGATGTGATGGAGGGCTAACTAGGAGAAAAGCAAGTGTTTTAAATTGCACTGATAACGAACTATATATTCTGGCTTTTGAAAAGACGACTAGCCATCGTTGCCATCGTTGCCTGAGAACTTGTACAGTCACTGCCGACTACACTCCATCTGTCGAGCCTTGGTTTTCTTCTCGCCTTAACTGTTTCATAACTTGGTCATAACATAAAAATCCTTTACTTGGTCATGATGAATATGCTGAAGAGTTTTCCCGGCTGCTGCATTAAGTCTACTTGACAATTCACCCAGGAACCTGCCAGAAACCTCTAAACCCAATCAACAGCAACTTCTTTGATAAGACATTTTCAAGACTTTTATTTCAACTTTTCTAAATCTTCTTATTCACACAAAATTGTTTGTCGGTTCTCTTCACATCCGATTGCTTTCGAATAACGAACGCGGAAGGTCCGTCGTGCTTATATAGAGTCAACAATTGATTACTTGACCAGTATTGCATTAGTTGACCGGGTCAAGTATATACTGGTATATACTGGTCAAGTAATACAATGTTGACTCAAGGGTGTTTTGAGGTAATCTATTACTTTAAGTGTTTTCTTCTTGTTCGATCTAAATTTAAAATCATTTGAAGCATGTTTACATAAAATATTGAAAATTACTAACTGATTTAACAAAACTCACGATAACTGATTGCGAGACCTCGTGCTAGAGAGTCTTGAGTGACATTAAATATATATGCGGGGTTCGATCCACAAATGTTGTTAACATGAAATATATAATTTAACTAGAATAAATCTCTTCGCCCCTCCATCTCGTAACATCTTTTTGGGATCAACGGTGCCTAATCTATCATTCTTTGCTCTCATTCAATAAACGGGGTTAAAGCTCATTCCTTGAACAGATATCTCGGTAAATAATAACATTAGTACATAAATTAATAACGGGGACATTGCACAATAACTTTTGGCGTTGACGACTTACAGAACAAGCGTTGACACCACTTCTGCACGTTCAAATCTTTGTGTGTTCAGCTTGAATCAGCATGTATGGTGCACATGGCAATGAAACTTTTCAGTTAAGGTCATGGCCGAATGAATTAAGGAAACTTAAGATTCTCTGTGACAGTCGTGGATGTCGCCGCTTGTTTATGACAACTTGAGACGGAAGTGCTGCAAGTTTTTGTTTATAAAACGTAGATGTTGCGTCTGATTCAGACTGAATTGTTAGCACTTCTTGTGCCTGTTAGTCGTGAAGATCTTCATTCACGAAAGCTACTACTTAGCAGTCACGAAAGCTACACATACTGCAGCACTCCCAATCAAATAACAGAAGGAGAACACAGAACTGAAGAAAACAACGTACAGGAAGATTAATACAAGAAAGTGTTAGACCACTGTCTCGTCCCTATGGCATCGGTGTGAATCGAGGCTATTTCGGTATCATTCGATCGTTCCCCGAAACTAGCTTCAATCGCGGGTGGACTTTGGTCTACTATCGATTGTGAAGGCCTGGCGCTGCACGGTAAGCATTGGAAGCAGTAGTTTGTTCCATAATTGCTGTCCCAGAACTGTTTGCCCTTGGCCTGAAATCTGATCGCCATCTCGACGCGTTGCCCAATCTGCAATGAGTTTCCGAACATCATGAAGCTGAACTTGTCGCTGTAGCCATCGCACGAGTTCTCCACGTAGCTGGCCGTCAGATCTGAGTAGCTTCGCCAGGAGTCCAACGAGTACCGAATGTGAACGGACTTGTGGAAGTCGAGATTTCTCACTCGCACGCAGCCCGTGATGGTGAGACTGACTGGGTCTGTGACGGCAGCACTCTCAAGGCAAACCTGGTTTTGACGCAAGCAGTCAAGAAAGCCGGGCAAACAGCCGGGCTGTTGAAACAATGGCACTAATACTTTCTCTAAAGGCGGGCCCAGCTGGAGAGGTTGGTTCGGCAGCGTCAGTTCGAGGTCTTCGTAAGCCGATTTTGGAATTTTGGGAACCTCGTCAAGGAACGTACGAACATCCGCCAAATCCAAACCCAAAGCATCAGCAAAACGAACGATCTTCTTTCTTCCGGGCGTGCCAGGCGGCGTCTTGCCGGTTTTCAAAGACGAACAGCGTCGTACTCGCGGTGGTCGCTCGTATTCTTCTTCGCTTGTGTATTCTTTTTTTGTTTCTGGTTCTGGCGTCGGCACTTCCGGCTCAGCATTAACGTCGACCGTCGTGATCTCTTCCAAAACCTTGTTTTGATCAAACTCTGGTTCAACTGCCGGTGACGGTTCTTTTCTGTCATCTTTGCCTTCTTCCGGCTCGTATTGTACAAATATATTTTTCGTCGCGTCATGCAACGAGCTTTTCTCGTCGTCACACTCTACACTTTCAATTTTCGAGACTTCTTCAATCGTCTCGGTGTCGTCGACGGCGATTTCTCCGTCAGCATCTTGCAGCGTGGAATTTGAGTTTGAATTTGAAT
Organism: Belgica antarctica; assembly: GCA_000775305.1. NCBI lineage: Eukaryota > Metazoa > Arthropoda > Insecta > Diptera > Chironomidae > Belgica > Belgica antarctica. Next base: position 174,919 of record JPYR01000004.1, read on the forward strand.
TGAGCTTGGAAGCCGTTGATAACGACGAGTTTGTTGATTGCGAAGGTGGCAAAGAGTCAGAGCAGCTATCACCGGATTCCACGAGTCTGACGTGACCGTTTACTTTGTCCGTTGGAGTGGCTGAAGACTCTGAAGAACTTGGTGACGCTTCGATTGGCGATGGCGACTTGACCGCAACTTTGTTATGGCTTAAATGATGATAGCGTCGCGACAGCGGCTTTTGATCAGTCGGACAATCGAAAAATTCCGTGCCAGTGTCCGACGACTCTGCGGGGTCGAAGAACTGAATTTCAGAGCTGCTGGCACTTCCGCGGGATTCACCTTCCAGGTTTGAACATGGAGACGCGCACACGAATCCAGATTCTGGTGCTTGTGGTTCCTGAGGTGTCGAGACGTTCGTTTCAATCAGTCGAGTGTATTCGCATTCTTCGGCTGGTGATCCCGGTGAGTCTGGCTCCATGTCAAAGTCGAAGAAGGAATCAGCAGTTTCAGATGTGATTGCTATGGCGCCGGGTCTAGGCTGTAAATCTGTGATTGATGTGGCATTCGTTGTGATGATGTTATTGTTGTTGTTTGTGTTGACCCAGGCGGGCTCAGACGAGTCGACTGCATCCAGTTCTTCATGTTCTCCCTAGAAGGGTGACAAGAGATCAAATAAATACTCGTTGATAGTGTGTCACGATGTCCCTACCTGACTCCCCAACGTTCTCAATCTAGATTGCAGGCTTCTCGCAAACGCCTCAGCTCTTCCCCTGCACGACATGTTTATCAATGATGATACACAGCTCGGCGACTGTTCCAACTCAAAGTGTGTCGAAGTTGCGTTTATCTTGCCCGCTTGCAAAGCCGAGGCCTTCGAGATGAACGACAGGGTGGGTGGTTGGTGTTGAATTGGCTGGAATTGGTGGTAAGAACTGAGTTGGCCCGGGGGCGACTGCGAGGGCTCCTTCGTTGGCTGTGTCGTGTTCATCAACCCACTATAAGGAAGATTAAACGAATGTGTAAATGTCGATACTCAATTTCCCACCGTTACATAAGCACTCAGACAGTCTAAGTTTACAACAACCGAGACCGACCGTCATCTGATTGATTTCCACCTGATGTCTAGGAAGTATTAAAATCAATTGCGCTTTAGTCAGCTTTCCTCTTGAAGATCAAGTGGGAAAGCGCGAGATGATTTTCGTTGACGCGAGTTGAGGAAAATAATGAAAATCTCGGATTGCTTTCGTCATCTGGTGTTATTGAATGCTGCAGAAAATCAGAGCGAGAAGGAAACTTCAAGTGTTTGGGCCAATATTTTCATGTGGGGGCGGTTTTAAATGATGTCACACCTTGTTTGATGACAATTCACGGATCATTCCAGATTTCTGAACTAGTAAATAATCAGAAGTGAATGTTGAAGTTATTTTCCTCGAGTTCCTTATCGCACAAAACTTGCGAACATCCCCGAAACTTTCTCCTCGAATTAAAAACAGATCGCAGAACATTAATTAGCCGAAATTGAAACAAGCGCAAAAAGTTTGCGTAAAACACTGAGAAGCAGTCATGAGACAGCGACGTGAGTTAAAGCGGATCGCGTGGGAGCTGGTTGGGCATTAAAATGATCGAACATAAAGGAGAATCTTCTTGTTTTGCATTTTGATTCTTTAAATAGACCCGTACAGCGACGTAAACAACAACGCGAGTAATTGATGAAAGGTACATTTTGTCATCCTGTCATCCCTTCCTTATCGCACATCAAGTTCCCGCAAGTTGTTTTCAATTTGCTTATCAGCCAACGCCGGTAATTTATGGGCTCGAAGATGTCAGCGGAAAAAAAAATCACAAAATTCGGAGTTTTTTAGGCAATCTCGGTGTAAAGTTCCTATTAAGCTGTGAAATTGAAAAAAAAAATTCCATCGCGAAAAATTCTAGCACGTCTTACGTGCTTTTCGGCGAACGATGAATGGACGTAGAAGCGAAAGAGAGGAAAATTATGAAAACTGACTCGGTTAACACGCCCACAGCGCTCGCGATGGCCCAATCAAGTTCACCAAAAGGTCATTTCAATAGAACTGCGAAGCACTCTCTAACCGTATTTCGTAGAATAATCCCAAAATGATGGCACACACGATGACGATGCTCTTCAGCTGCTTCTCCTCGATGGCACAAAAAGCCTAAAGGACGAAATAAATTTCACTGTTCGCGGATTTTTTTCTAGAGCAATATTTTTTTCGCGATCCACTTGTCGGCTCAGCAATTGAGACGGTGCGTCTTGTGCTCCACTTTTACTATTCACAAATGCAGTCGCTTAAATCATTAAATTACATCAATGATATGTTTATTGAATGAAGACGCGACTGCCACCCCAACTGCAGCGATGCGTTCAATTGCAGCGTTTCAATTTACTCGACTGCGGTTCAAGGAACTTTTCATCTCAAAAAGTTGCAGAGCGAATTTTTCGTTGGTTTGAGACAATGTCACCATTAAATCTGATGCGGCTTTGCCATTTCACTAGCATCATCACCACACTCACAGTTCCTTTTGATTCTATTTTATTTCTGTTATCTTAAATGATGAAGTTATTTGCGAGTTGAAGAAATCTTTAACGAAAGTGAATCGACAGCCGATCCGCACTTTCTTGCGCCGTCTCAAGCTGAACCGATGCCGGAATCGTCCAGATTGGGTGGTTGCCGTACATTTTACGAGAACTGCACAGGTTTTAAGTGATGTTTATCAGAGAATTTCACTTATCAAAAGAAGTTGTTTTGACTGAAACTTTTTTCCTAGAACGACTTTGAACGACGAGAAGGTCGACTTTATCAAGTTGAGTCGTAGTTGGAGACGAAAAAGCGCTTTAAGTCGTCAATCAATTTTAACCAGCTTTTATTTCACAATCTAGGGCAGTTGAACAAGAAGTTTGAACACTTCACAATGTCTAAGGAAGTGGAACGAAGACACTAAAAATCGAAAAACTTCATTAAGACAGACCGACATCAACAACCACTGACGTTCTCTTCCTTCACATTTCGAACTTAAGACGGTCTTGACTTGTAAACAATTTTAGCATTCACGTAAATAAGAATGGCATCGTTTGCAGACTGGGAGAAAACCTTCGGACAGAACTCGGACGAGTCCGATAAAGAAAGCGATCGGGTGTCACCGCCTAAAGTCGTCCCCGAAGTCGTGGAAGTTGCCAAAGTCGAGGAAACCGTAAAGACAAGCGAAGCAGCTGAACAGATAAAGAAACTTTGTCGTGTCTGCAGCTCTGGTGGCCTCATCAGCATTCATACAACAATCGTCAGAACACACCAGAAGGTATCGACAGCGCACAACCAGTCCGAATGGGAAGTGCCGATTGCTGAGATAATCGCAAAAGTGTCCGGACTTGAAGTAAGTTTCAATTTTGCACAATTCTTGCAGAGACATCTTGCAGATAGACTTGTCATCAGGCAAAACCGGCATTTATTAGCTTGGACAAAATTGGCCTCAACAAGCGAACAAAAAACAATTGCGCAAGAAAATGCAATCGTTCGTGTCCGAAGCAAGGTTGTCTCTGATTGCTGTCATCTCTAACTGTGTCTTGTTTCAGGTTTCTGATGTCGATAACCTGCCCCAGTTCATTTGCCAGCACTGCCTCGGCTATCTTCAACACGCTTACACAATAAGACTCAAGATTATCCGCAACACAGAAAACCTCAAGAGAGCTCAGCAGATCGCGGATGAAAGCTCGCTGGGATTGGAGACAGCTCAAATAGACCAAACACGTATTACTAAACGAGAGATTGAAGAAACTGCAGAGGAAGCTTTCGAAGAAGAACATTTCTATGAGAAATTCCAAGGAGCAAACATCAAAATCACACCGTCGAACGCTTTGAAGTCGGTGTCTCGAGCCATTGAACATAAGTGTCAGGCGTGCAACAAGCGTGTGATGTCAATCAAGAGTTTGAACGACCATATGGAGCACTGCGAAATCAGCGTTCTCAACGCGTTCTTCACATCATTCCAGAAAATTTATTCGTCACACGTAGCGCTGACGTTGACCACCAAAGAATTTATTCTCCACGCGATCCGGCTTGTGTTTGACACTCAGAAGAAACTCCAACTGATCGTCAAAGCCAAGAAAATCGATGTCAATGCCATATCGTCGGAGATGCCGCGTGAGATTCAATCAACGTTCCGTGCCAATCAGTCTGTACGCAATTATCAGTCACCGGATAACGGATATTACAGCGGACCGCCAAAATAAATGCGCTTCGTTGAACAGTTTAAGCAGCACTTGTGAGGACCGAACCAAATATTTTAAATGTTTAAGCAGAAATTTTAACATGAGGGACGACTCGCGCAATTAAGAATCGATCAAGAATGAAAAACGCAGCTTCAAACGCCTTGACAACTAGCAGTTCAAGTACTTAAATTTTTCTATCTTTATTAAGCAGATGTCGTTTTCATCCCAAAAACAAAGTTGAACGATCGGTTTCAAAGATTCACCGAAAATGTCTTGTCAATGTTCTTGTTGTGGTTCAAATATTTATAATTTATAAAAAATTTTTATACTTGTAAGAAGAAAATAAAAGAAAGTGACTGACAAAACGTGTGATTTAAAGAATTTAGTTTGATGGGGATTTTTAATGAAGATTCTTGAATATTGAACGCCTCAAGAATGGTTTGGATCTTCTTTGCCATTGACTTGATGACACAGAAAAAGCACTGGAGCATAAGGCTCTTCTGGTCTCAAAAGCTTGTTAACACACAACACCAACCATGAAATGTTCCAATAAGAAAGACTTCAAAGCTTTATTTTCCTTCCGTTTACATTTTAATTATGTGAACAGATTCACTGGTTCAAGTTTCTCTGGATGACTCCACTGAGCTGTTTGAATCGTCGATATCTGTTGAAGACAAACAAAATTAGCCTTAAACTCACAAAATCTCCAAAACTTTTACTTGGGAACACCATTCCCATCACGAAGTCTATGATTTGAGGTATAAAGTCGCAGTTGTCCATGCTGTTGATTACTTTGTTCACCACTCAATGTGGTGGTTGGAGCCAAAACTTTGAATTTATACTCCAAAAATAAGTTCAAGTTCATCAAGATTAAACTTCCGCACTCAATTGTCATTTCACATCCGACACTCAACTCACCTCTAAATGAATTTCACTAAAAGCACGTATCTTGATACTACGATGACCTGGCTAGTAGACGTCATAGCCGTAAATTGGGCCTTCCAAGTATGCCTTGTGCATATCCGTGGAATTTCTTCTGAGTCTGCGTCCGATCGGCTCCAAGTCGTTGTAGCATCTCGGGAAGACTCGTTCGATAACGTCGATGGCTTCAGCGGGGGTAACTTTTCTTACGGCTAGCACCGAGGCTAGCGCTTTCGTCTTGACGCAGTTCTGGTGTGTTCCCTTGACGTTGAAGAACGACGAGTCGCCTTGCTGGCAGGACGAAAGGAAGGAACAATGTGTGAGGTTCGCAGCCCTAATTTCTGTGCATGCCAGATGTTCAATGTTCTTGAAGTCAAGGTCGTTGCGACAATAATCAAACATGTGAATAAACTCGTGCGCTAAGACTCCTTGCACCATTCCTTCGTTCTTCGCGATGTTCTGGCAGACGATAACTTGGTTCAGGACAGGATCGTAACCCCCAGAGACTGACACATCGCAGACTTCGCAGGAAATATGGCGCCGGATATCGATTTCACATCCAGATGACTTCAGTGCGCCCATCATCAGCTTGACCAACGGCGAGGTCATGATGCATTTGTAGACATTCTGCTCGCATTTGAACTTGTCGATGCTCTCCGTGCCTTCTTTGCCCATGAAAATGTTCTTCCAACTGCGTTTATACTCGCCACCTCGTCGCTCAGGGTACAAGTCGTATCCCTACAAGATTCACCCCCAAATTAAATAAGATTCAAGCTCGCAAAATTTCGCAACTCACCCATTTCTTGCCGTCTCCAGCATCGTCTTCTTTATTTAAGTTTTTAATGTTCTCGTCACTTAGTTTCGACGTGTCGAGTGTCTCGTTAGCCGGCGTCGTCATTCCAGCAGTGAATCAAAGCGAACTGTATGCACCAAACGATTTTGATGGAAAAGGAATTTGTTCTCGGCCATGCAATGAACACAAACCCAGTGAGAAATTTTAAGCTTCGACTTCAGTCTAAGGCTTGAATTGAAGGTTTTGAGAGAAAAAAGAGAGACAAGAGAGAGAATTAAGTAAGATTATCAGAATTTGAGAACTCAAGTCACTCTTCTCATTTCTCACTGGGTGTCTTAGCAGTGCTAAACATCGTGAATTAAGTCATTGAAATTGGATTATTCATCAAATCTCAGTTCACTCGACCCGTTTTCAAGTGACAACCACTGATCACCACGCTCAAGCTCGTCCACGAGCCGTAGAATTCAAAGTTAGTGCCAGCTCCGAATTCCAAAATCCAAAAATGTACTTCAAGCATTTGTCAGCGAGATTTTTCAATGTCGGTCGCAGTGTCTGGGCGACTGATAAGAGCTCGTTAGCTGCATTGCGCAAGAAAACCGGCTACACATTCGCAAACTGCAAGAAGGCGCTGGAACTGCATGGAAATGACGTCGCCAAGGTTGGTTATTGTGAAATTCATAGTTTCGAGTGAAAAATGTTCTTTGATGTAGGCTGAAGCTTGGTTGAAGGAGCAAGCTCAGGCGCTGGGCTGGTCGAAGGCTACAAAACTCGAAGGCAGAACCACGAGTCAAGGGCTGGTCGGTGTGTGCGTCAAGAACAACATCGGCACAATGGTTGAAGTGAACTGTGAGACAGATTTCGTCGCTAGAAACGAGAACTTTCAGGCCTTTGTAGAGAAAGCGTCGAAAGCCTGTGCGGAATACATTTCTGAAGTGAACACCGCCGACAAAATCACCAAAATTGGACTTGAAAGCGAGACACTGCGCGGCTTGAAACTGGAAGACGGGAAGACTCTCGGCGACCATTTAGCTTTGATGATCGGAACAGTTGGCGAGAACGCATCTCTCAAGCGCGCAATTTGTTACAAAACTCCAGAAAATGTTCGTCTTTATGGCTACACTCACCCAGCACCAGAAGGAACAGTCGAAGATGGGAAACTGCTGTTCGGCAAGTACGGTTCGATCGCCGCCTTCAACAGCAACACTGAAAAGACCGCAGAAATCCGAGAAGTTTATCGCAAAGTCGTCCAACACATCGTCGGAATGAAGCCTGAAAAGGTCGGCAACCCGGAAACAGACAAGCCAAATGAAGTCAAAGACGAAGAGAAGTGCTTAATTCACCAAGAGTTCCTTCTCGACCCGAGCCAGACCATCAGCGAGGTTCTGCAAGAGCACAACATCAAGATCATCGACTTCCACAGATTTGAATGTGGAGAAAAGGTTCAGATCCGGCAAGAAGACGCCGCCAGTGCTTCAAATTAAATGTAACTAGTTAAAGCAAAATTGTAAGTGCAAGCGAGAAAACTATTAAAAATAGTCAAAAATAATTTTAACGGTTTTTTTTATTTCAAATTCACGAGAAAGCGAGGGGAAGAGTTTGCTGTCTAGGCCGAGGGGTGTGGAAATAGAAAAAAAGGCAAAGCGGATACTAATTCCGTTTAAATTCAACAGAAAGTTTGGAAAGTAACCAGTTCATTCACAAGTCGCGGTGAAATTGCATCAGGGAACCCGCCAATGATCACATAACCATCGATTCCGTGCAGCCAGACTCCTTTAAAGACGATTGTTTGATTAAAGTTTAACCTAAAACGAAGTGAAAAATGTTTGGAGGGTCTAAAAATACTTTCGGGCAGCCGACAACCACGCCAGGATTCTCGGCGTTCAATACGCCGCAGCAAAACACTGGATTTGGGCAATCAGCCTTCGCCAAGCCCGTTGGAACGTTTGGAGCCGCTAACACCTTTGGTCAGCAGCAAAATTCCGTCTTCGGGGCTCAGCCCACGCCCGGCACGTCACTATTTGGTGCAGCAAGCCCGCCTCAGCAGCAAGGATTTGGATGTGAGTTACATGCCTTTGTTTGTTTTGTCTTTGTTTTGATTTCATAACGTTCGTAAATTCACAGCATTTGGTCAGCCTCAGCAGCAACAACAGCAAACTTCTATTTTCGGAAGCACAAACACCACAGGAACTACGTCTCTGTTTGGAGCTCAGCAGCCTTCAGCATTCGGTGCAGCAAAGCCCGCTGGGTTTGGCTTCGGCCAGCCACAGCAACCGTCAACATCACTTTTCTCGTCCAACCCGGCTCAGCCTCAGCAAACATCGCTCTTCGGCCAAACTGGGACGACAAACACCGCGGGAGGTGGACTTTTTGGAACAGCATCTGCGACCGGCTTTGGTCAGCCAGCTGCGACCCAGCAAAACGCAGGGACTGCCGTAGCAAAATTCCAGCCACCTCAAGAGACTGACACTCTTATGAAAGGATCCACCACGTCTTACGTTCAAACCAAGCAGCAATGCATCACTTTCATGAAGGAATACGCTGAGAAGTCACTCGAAGAGCTCCGGATTGAGGATTACGCCGCTAACCGCAAGGGGCCACAGGCAGGTGGCGCTGGAATGTTCGGAGGTCAACAACAAGGAGGAGTGTTCGGATCGACCATGCAGCAGCCACAACAAAACTCGCTCTTCGGAGGTCAGCAACCGGTCCAACAGACCACTGGGCTCTTTGGATCACCGGCGAATACTCTAGGCGGTGTGACGAACACCTTTGGACAACCTTCCGCAGGCTTTGGTACACAAAACACAGGTGGGCTGTTCGGTAAACCATTGCAGACTCCAGCAACAACTTCGTCCGCCTTCTCGGCTTTTGGCGCCAACAACGCTTCAACATTTGGTGCTGCAAAGCCTTTCGGAGCTGTCGCTGCTACACCAGCGACTGGACTCTTTGGACAACAGCCAACTCCGTCGTTTGGCGCTCCGACAGCGAACACCTTCGGCACGACAACAGGCTTCGGTCAACCACAGCAGCAGCAAAACACTTCGTTGTTCGGATCGAATCCAACATCAACTGGATCTGCGTTTGGTTTAGGTGCCGCCCCAGCTGCCACTGGCTTCGGTGGATTCGGAAACACCAACACGGCTGCCAACACCGGACTTTTCGGAGCTCAAAAACCTGCCTTTGGTGCACCCACTGCAACTCCTTTTGGACAAGCTCAGCCAGCAACCGCGAACAGCGGATTCAGCGGCTTCGGCCAGCCCAGTGGAGCAGGCATGTTCAATCAAGCAAAGCCAGCAACTGGATTCGGTGGATTTGGACAACCGCAGACGCAGACGACATCTGCAGTCTCGTTTGGAAACACAGGTGGAGGTTTGTTTGGCATTACCACGCCACAGCCTGGAGGATTATTTGGAAGCTCCAACACGACTGGTGGCGGTTTATTCGGTGGACAGAACAACACATTCGGCGGCAACACAAGTATGTCGTTCGGTAACCAACAGCAAGGCTTGTTTGGAGGGTGAGTTTGAAGAATTCTTCAATTTTTTAATAAAATTTAAGTCTCAAATTTTTAGACAACAACAAAACCAGCAACAACAGCCTGGCCAGGACATTCACCAAAAGATTCTTGCACTCGCAGGCAACCCGTACGGCGACAACGAGCTGTTCAAGGGCTTAAAACCAAGCATCGGTCTGTCTGAAGACTCGTTGCGTGTGACAAATCCAGCCGCACAAAAAGCGCTGCTTGAAGCCAGCAGCAACTTCAAAGTGTCGCCCAACGCCGCTTCAAAGATCAGAGTGAAGCCGATTAGCGCAGTCGTCACCAAAAAGTCGCTGTTTGATGGACTCGAAGAGTACGACGCTTCCCTCGAGCAAAGTTTCAGCCTGAAAACGAATCCAAAGCGACTGATAATCAAACCGCGATCGAGCTTGAACGTTTCTGTGTCGTACGAAAATTCAGTTTTGAACAGAACTCGCGACGACTCGAGAACCGTTGAGAAAGAGAACGAAACGCCTGAAGTGTTCCAGAATCAAATCCCGTTGCATCAACCTCTGGCTGACGACCAAGACACCGATCGCAGAGTTTCATGGCTGAGAACAGCTCCATCGCAAGGCATCCGAGCACGACCAAAGCTGCGAGAAACTGGCGGCGACACGACGTTCAATCAAATTGTGCAAAGCGGCGCCAACAAAGATTCAGAAGAGTCTCCAGCACAGCTCGAGACATCGACTGCAAACATTTCACTGCTCAACGAGACTTTCCGGTCCAACGATGATGCTTCCGAAGTCGACATCTCGATCATCAACGGCCCAGTTGAACCGCATCCGACTGGAATCGTTCTGAGACGTTCCGGCTATTACACAATCCCGTCCCTCGAAGAGATCGTCCAGTACATGGACAGCGATGGTCGTTGCTTCGTGCCCAACTTCACTGTCGGACGACGTGGCTACGGAAACGTTTACTTCGATGAAGAACTCGATGTTTCGGGACTAAATCTCGACGATATCTGCCATTTCCGGAACAAGGAAATCACTTTGTATCAAGACGACGACAACAAACCGCCAGTTGGAGAAGGGCTCAATCGTAAAGCACAAGTCACACTCGATCAGATCTGGCCTTACGACAAGAACACGCACGAGCCAATCAAGGATGCCGAACGTCTCGAGTTGATGGGCTACGAAGCAAAGCTGCGACGGATCTGCGAGAGACGTGGAACACGATTCCTCGAGTACCGACCAGAATCCGGTAGCTGCGTGTTCAAAGTCGATCACTTCTCGAAGTACACGCTGAGCGATTCCGATGACGACAGCGAAAGCGAGCCAAGAGGCGATCCGAAGAAAGCCAAACTTGTTGCGCCACTCGCCAATGGTAAGAAGCCGGAAAACGGAAAAGAAGTCACAACGATTTTTCCAAGCGCCGAAGGAATGACGAGACTCAGACAGCAAGAGTCGACTTTTTTTCGTGGACAACATGTCGGTCAAAGAGGTTTCCAGTCATGTAAGTTACATTTTCTTAAAATCTCCTAAAACTTCTTTAACAACTTACTTTCACAGATCAACAACAAGACGACGACGTGTCAATTAGTCGCGAGCCAACAAGTCCATCCGCTACACTTGCCAAGGAAATGCGCACAGACGCCCACAAACTCCAGCTGATGAAAGCCTCGTTCTTCGTCGAAGATGACTACGACACTCGATCTATCATGAGTGACATGACGGAAGGTCGCGACAGTCCCGACCAAATGGTTCCCAGCTTCTTCGGGCAGAAATCGGCGTTTGCAAGTCGTCTCTTGATGTCCAGCGCAAATGTCGTTGAAGATGAGCCGATGAAAGTCGCACCAGCTCCAGTGGTCGATGAAACTGAGAAATCTAAAAGACAAGACTTGGTGCCATTGCAAGTGTTCAAGCCAATCGGCCCAAAATCCGCGCCGCTGATTGTTCGCCCTCGTGTCATGCTTTTCGACATCAGCGACATGGGGATCCCCATGAAGGACTCGATCCTGAAGGAAATCTGCGAGAAAAAGAACAACACAGTTCCGTTTTTCCACGGGCGGAAGTTCAAGATCGGCTGGAGCCGTGGAAACCATCTGACAATTCTCGGAACTCAACAAAACAAGAAATCACTGTTCGATGGTCGTTCTGGAGTTGATTCAACGAAGTCCATCATCAAAGTTCTGCAATTGAAGTCGATGGTCAACGAGGGCACTGCAGAGTTCAAGAAATCAATCGTCGGGCACTTGAAGATCCAGCTCCAGCACGACAACCGCGTTGCAGTCGAGAATTCGAATTGCATGCGTTTGGAAGCGACCGGGGGAACAGCAGCGCTGCTTGAACATCATCTGCTTGCGCAGCGTATGGCCAAAGAATCGTCCGGAGAACAACTGCAATTCAATGCAACTGCCTGGTCGCTGATGCACTCACTTTGGGGATTCATCGATGACGTCGATCCTCAAGAACACGCTACTGTCATGCTTCGTCGCAATCTCCTATCAAGTTGGATCGAAAGCGTCGTCACCGATAACGATCTGCTGAAGGCCAACATCGACTACTTGGACCGCCTGTTAAACCTCATCATGTGTCATAAGGTGAATGAAGCCTGCGAACTGGCACTGGACAATGACGACATCAACTTGAGCCTTCTGATTGCGCAATCTAGCGGTGGACCATCGATTCGACAGCTGATTCAGCATCAGCTCGCTAGCTGGCACGAAGTCAAAGCCGACGAATTCGTCGATGCCCGGAGATTGCGTCTTTTGATGATGGTTGGCGGAGTGTCGGCAATGGACGGGCCGAAACAGTCACCGATCAACATTTTCGATCAGCTCAACTGGCTGAAGTGCTTGGCAATCCAACTTTGGTACATTTCATCGCCAATGGCATCAGTCACCGATGCTGTCGTCGCTTACGAGCAGAATTTCCAGCAAATCGACTTTGAAGTTGCGCCGCCGTCGCCCTTCTACGTCGACAAAATTGAGCAACGAGAATTCAAGTACTTCGACGTTCGCTTCCACTTGATGAAGCTGTTCAGCCACCGAAGCCACCCACTTGAAGTTTTGCTGCACCCGGCCAACTACACAACCGATTTGATGGACTACCGTCTTTCGTTCTTGCTGCTTCAAACACTGGACACACTTGGGTATCATCATCTCAGCGATTCCTGTCGATTGAAGATCTACACATCGCTCGCCGAGCAGCTTGAGTCCAACGGACTGTGGGAATGGTCGATTTGGATCATGCTGCACATCGTCGAGAAGAATCACCGAGAAGTCGCCATTCATCAACTTCTGTACCGTCACATCCGTGTCGAAGGAGAAGTCGAAGACGCCGAGTACACCGAGAAAGAAAAGTTCATCGTTGAATCGCTGACCATCCCAGAAAAATGGCTGAGCTTCGCCAAAGCAGTCCGCGCCAGAGCCATGGGCAATCACCACGTCGAAGTGAAGTACTTGCTCAAAGCCCAGCAGTGGTCGAAGGCTCATGACGTGATGATGCAACACATCGCTCCGGATTTAGTCATCAACGACCAGGTCGACTTCTTGAAATCGTTGCTAAAGCAGTTTGAAGTGACTCGAGACATTCAAAACTGGAAGACTCAAGGCGAAGTTTTACTGCACTTCATCGAACTGAACGAACAGGTAAGAAAGAAACTAGAAAGTGGTTGAAGCAGATTTTAATTTCTTTCCATTTTAGTTCAAGTCGTTAAGCGAGAACACCGAAGAGATCGACGAAGAGCTCTTTCTCGAGCAAATCAGACCGAAGCTGTCTGATCTGTGCTCGATCATTCGACTGTTTCCTTGCCCAACACCAAAGCACCGCTTGTGTCAATGCGAGATCGCCAAGCAACTCGCCTTCATCATCCGCAACTTCTACGCCAACTCGGCTACTTACGGAAACCAGGCTTGTGCTCTGATGCGAACTGCATTGGAAAGACTGCCGCTGCCACAGGAATTCGCTCAACAAGAACTGAAGTTTGTGCTGCGATCGTTCATGATGGAGAAACTTTCAATTAATTAACGCAAATAACGAGCGACAATTCGCTTTCGATACATCGCGAGCGAAGCTTTTCCACGACGACGACTACAGGCGCTTATTAAACTTTTAGGGACTCAAATTTTGTTGATTACGCGCGTCGTGAAGAATCTTCCTCGATAAATCCTTTGTTAAACTTAAAAATGCTTCAGTTTCATTCAAAATAAAAATTTAATTTTTTCAAAAAATCAACGACTTTACAAAGTTCCATGTTAAAAAGGGCTGTTGCAGCCCCGAAATGCACGTTTCTTTCTTAGTTTTCTAATAAATGCAACAATTTCGATATTTGGAAGACTTGCTGGCATGACTTGGTCACTCTTCCTTACATTCTGAACACACCGTGACGAGTTGGCTCGATCGGAGCGTTGAGCGCTGCCTGAAGTGACAGTCCAAGGACGCGTCTCGTGTCTGCCGGGTCGATGATGCCGTCGTCCCACAAACGGGCACTTGAGTAATAAGCTGAGCTTTCCTCTTCGAACTGTTTGATGATCGGCGACTTGATCTTGTCTCCGATCTCTTGAGTCCACTCCTTGCCGGCACGTTTGTACTGGTCTTCGGTGATTTGCGCTAGAACACCGGCAGCTTGAGCACCGCCCATGACGGAAATCTTCGCGTTGGGCCACATGTACAAGAACCTCGGTGAATAAGCACGTCCACACATGCCGTAGTTGCCAGCGCCGTAGGATCCACCGATGATGACTGTCATCTTAGGCACGTTGGCAGTTGCAACGGCGTTCACCATTTTGGCGCCGTTCTTCGCAATGCCCTGCGACTCAGCTTCTCTGCCGACCATGAACCCGGTGATGTTCTGCAAGAACAGCAGCGGAATGTTGCGCTGACCGCACAACTGGATGAAGTGAGCGCCTTTTAAGGCAGACTCGCTGAACAAAACGCCGTTGTTCCCGACGATCCCGATAGTTTTTCCGTACAGCTTTGCAAACCCACACACCAACGACTCTCCGTACAGCTGCTTGAACTCTTGAAACCGCGATCCATCGACGATCCTAGCGATGACTTCACGAACATCGAAGTTCTTGGTCAAAGTCGAGCCAACGATGCCGTAAAGCTCTGAAGCATCGTACACCGGTTCTTCGGCATCAGCCACAGCGATTGACGATCCACCTCTTGAAACCGCGTAATTGCTACGAAGATTGTCGTCGTAGCGGTTGGTCGCTGGCAAATTCAAGTTCGCGACGACTTGACGTGCCAAGTACAGCGCATGTTCATCGTCCAATGCCAAGTGGTCAGTGACACCCGAAGTCTTGCAGTGAAGATCAGCACCGCCGAGGTCTTCAGCGGACACTTCCTCACCAGTTGCCGCTTTCACCAGCGGTGGGCCGGCAAGGAAAATCGTTCCTTGGTTCTTCACGATGATCGATTCATCAGCCATGGCAGGCACATAAGCACCTCCAGCTGTGCAACTTCCCAGCACAACTGCGATTTGAGCGATGCCCTTTGACGACAGGTTGGCTTGGTTGAAGAAAATGCGGCCGAAGTGTTCTTTGTCTGGGAAGACATCGGCTTGTCGCGGAAGGTTTGCGCCACCGGAGTCGACGAGATAGATGCAAGGAAGTCTGTTTTCTTTCGCGATTTCTTGCGCACGCAAATGCTTCTTGACTGTGATCGGGTAGTACGAGCCGCCTTTGACTGTGGCGTCGTTTCCGACGATCATCACTAGCTGCCCGCTGACTTGCCCAATGCCGGTGATGATGCCAGCTGAGTTGACTTTTTCCTTGCCGTACATTTCATAGCCAGCGAGTTGCGACAGCTCGAGGAACGGCGATCCAGGGTCGACCAGCTTGGATATTCTGTCGCGGACTAAAAGTTTTCCTTTCGACTGGTGCCGCTTGATGGCCGTTTCGTCAGTCCTAAGCACATTCTGAGTTATGATGTGAAGATTGTTCACAAGCGACGACAGTGCCTTGAAGTTGTCCTGAAATTCGCATTCAAATGGTTAGTGATGTCATGAAACTTTATCCATGCGACCGAAAATGTAATTGATAAGAAAAATCATCTGATGAAAACTTCTTTTTCGATTTTCACCTGATATTCGTTGGAGTTTCGGTCAACGCTTGTCCGCAAAACGTTTGCCTCGGCTTGGTGCAGCGTCCTGACACACTTTAAGGCCGAATTAAAAGGCAAAAGCCGGAATTTATGCATATTTGGTCAGTGTGTGGAACTTCACGCTCTAGGTTGACTATTTGGCACTGGATTCGTCGCAAGTCCGGTTGGATAACTTGTTGATCGCTGTGTCTTGGGTGAATAAAATGGTTCGTGTCACTGGTTTGGAGGGAAAATTCGTGCAATGAAAGAAAATTGAGAAAATCGTTCAGGGTGTTTCCTTAAACAGTGCACTGTGTTGTAAAACATAATCATCATCATTAAGGTTCTGATATTGTTTGAAGCAGTTGTTAATTTATGTTTGTAAACTTAAACTGATCTATGAATATCAAGCACTTTTTAGAGAACACCCTGTACTGCTTCTACAGTTTTAAGATGTTTCATTATAGATACTTGAAGACAGTCAATTTGCAGTTATAGATTTATTACGCTTTGAAACTTTGCTTCACAATTTGCTGATGATCAGTGACAATCTTTTGAACAAGGTCAATTTACTAAATTGATCCATGACATCAAACTCAACAGCCCGCAGTTCAACTTCAAGAATCGTCTCAAAGGTTTTCCTTTCAATTAAATTTCACTCGACCACGGTATGGAGAAACGGCATAAATTGCATCGAACTGTGGCGGCGAAAATAAAATTATTGCCCGACTGTTGTTTTTATGATGTTTTAGTCTAGCATAAGACATAAACTATACTGTGTGCACTTATAACGGCGTCAAGGCTTTGCTGAAGCCCAGACTCTCGAATCGTTAACGTGACATCGTGATAGCGCAACGGATGAAATAAACCGCGACATTTTCGTCCTCTATTGAACATCGGGTGGCGATCGAGTGCAAAAAAGCTTTTTTTTAATTAATGCACATTTTTTGTATGCGCGTCTCATAAATATTTTGTTTAATGGACTTTTTGGATGGAAATTGTTCAAAACCTAAATTGAAAGCCCGGTCAGACCGAGTGCAAGGGACGGAGAATTTCAATGTGTTTCCATAATCCTCGTTTAATCTCTTTTGGATGATTCAATGAGATTCAATTCTGAGCTTATTTTCAATGCAAACATTGCAATTACATTTACTAAATGCAAATTGATTACAGTTGAAACTGATTTTAGTTTTGTCAATTGCAGGAAAAAGTAGACTGTGAAAACGATTTTCGTTTGGTGGTGTCGATTTTATTGGAAAATTGTTGCAGTCTGGCTTAGTTTCAATTTGTATCACCGTGAATGGCGTGATAAGCGAGAAAATATTCAATCATGAACAGCGTTGTGTTCTCAATCAATTTGTGCAATAATAAAAAGTTCTTTTCAATTTTACAATCGAAAGCAAAATTGTTAACTGATTTCGTGTTTAGCGTTGAGAAAAAACCAATTTACAATAAATTTCACACCTTTCAGCTTGTAGCAGCGAGGGCGAGCGGGTCGGGCGGGAATAGTGGGCGATGGTATTTAAAAGTTGTAAAAAGCATAGTAACAGGAAATGGGAAATGTCTGTCAGAAACAAGGGAGGAAAAATTATTAGTGTTAACATCGACATAAACAGTGTTAAAGCGGTTGCGGAAAACGAACATTAAATCGCATATCGTGATGTGTCTTAAACTTAAAAGGAAGTTTGATCCGAAAAGGAAAAAGTCATAAATTGTGAAGCTCTGAACGGTGGGAGAATAATAACTGCAGAAAGCGGTGCGGGTTTGGGTTGGAAATGTTTTGTGTTGCGAAATATTTTTCTGGTTTATCAATGCAGAAGTGGAAGTAATGTTTATGGAGATACACTCAGGTGACTAGATTATTAGAAGTGGTTTCAGTGCAGTCACCGTGGATCAGTTTTATGCCAATTATGTAAGAGATTCAAGTAGTCACTTGCCATCACCATCATCAGGCAGGGATGGGAAGGTTTCACCCTCCCACAGGTGCGGCTGAAGCAAGCAGCTCCGCTTCGCCTGCTTTAGCCGTCAACTGATGATTGACGACTATTTTTAAAAGTTTTAAGTATCCCGTTTGGTATTATGTCCATTCAATTTCCCTCATAGAAACGAAAAGAACGAATCATAGATATCAATTTCTCTTGAGAATTTCAGAAGGTCGTTAATTTTCAGTCTTTAAAGGTCTAGGTCATTCGCGTATAAGTGTCAGTAGTTGACGCTATCAGGGGTTGAATCAGTCTTTGGTCATAGAAAGTCATGCTTCTGCGATTGAATATCTTAAAAACTGCCAATAAAGGACACGTCCAATTCCAATCAAACTTCCAGCAGACGACTGTAGATTTTCTACCAAAACTACATTCCCAAAATCAACAAAATCCTGTTCCCCGGAAGTCTTGATATGAACTTTGCAAATCCAATTAGATCTGCACGGTCACTATTCAGGAAAACTTTGACCAAAAGTTAACAAACTTCCCAGTTCCACTTCAACCCCTGTAAAATCCACTCCAGCGTTACGCAAATCTCTCGCATTGCATTGAACGGGTCACGTGTCAGTAAAACGCTTTATAATTGCGATGCAATCTGCGTCGGTTGGAAGTCGCTTTATGAAATCGACGTTATCGTTTGTTTCACGGTAACCAGCTCCATTCAATGCAAATACTCGCCCGGCGGGTACCTGGCTCAAATTACAATAATTCTCTATTGCCAGAGAATTTAAGAAATGGAGAAGAATGAGAATGGCTGCAATAATTTACATTTTACAGCAAGCACAAGTTTCCCTCATAGTTCACTTCATGAAGCCAGTTCAACAACAGTGGGAAAAGTTTTAACTTCTCGTTTCTTCCTGTTTCTTGAAAAGTTTTCTAGCTTTCATGCTCGAGTTACTTGGCGTAAAGCAAACTTCGCCGAAACTTGCAGCAATAAAGAAAAGCTCGAGAAGTCTGAAGTTTCTAGTCGGAGCTTTGTAACTGAGCTCATTTTTCAGTCATTTCATGAGATGTGATAACGAGTTATTATTCCGCCTCGTTGGCAAGGATCATGAGATGTTTTTAAATGTTAGCTTTCTTTCAATAATTTTTTTGCAACTTAATTCAGTATTTGATACGCTGTATTGTCTCTTAAACGACGTCACTAGCGTATGCAATGTTTCGGGGGCATTTTTCGAAAGATTTTGATTGCTTTGTGTGAATTCTGTTTGGAAAACTACACTAAAAACTGATTGCGGTGGACACAAAGCAAAAAGAAGTTGTCTTTTTTCAGTTTGAAGATGGGGCAGACAACACGACCGCTTTTGAAAAATTTGAATTTTTTGTATGGCTAAAGACTGCTAAACCATGCAAAACCGTTCAAATTTCTCAAAAACGGTCGTGTTGTCCGCCCAATCAGTTTGAAGTTACTTTATCTTCTTTCTTTATTTACAAACTCTATGGGCAAGCTTCTTATCAACAAAGTTGATGACGTTTTTGCACCAATTCCAGATTGTATATAAACTGCAGTCAGCTATTTTTTCTCGACTCAAGTCAATAGAAAATCACTTGCAATAAAAATAAATCCAAATCAGATCCATGAAGCACTATATAAAAATTTTGAGAAAACAATAAACTGAACTTCTAAGCTTTGTTGTTTTTAAAAAAGATTTTGGATGTTTTCACAAAAAACCCCACTTTGAAGTTGTATACAATCCTTTTAATTCACAACGCTAAATTGAATCTTCGAAACTAAATTGCTTTTAACATTTGTAAGCAGAGGTAAATGCAAGGACCATTGAAATTCTAGACGTACAGAGTGACAATGAAAATTGTGTACCGGTTGTTTGAAAATGCATATCTTACAATCCAAAAACTTCTCTATTCCAAGACAACTCGTGTGGCTTAGTTTGGGTACAACAAAACATGATTTTCACGTCGACACTCAAAAAATTAACACTTGTCGACAGTGTTGAAAATTCAAAATCTTGTGTGGTCAACCCCAAGTTTTGAGACGGAACCAGTCTGGGGTGGCTTTTTTGCGATTTGGCGTTTTCCGCTATGCCGGTGACGTGGAGATCATGGAAAACCAAAAATATTGATTTCCTCCGAAAATATCCCCAGCCAATTTTCCTTGTCACAAAACTTGGGGCTGACCACACAGGATTTAAATTTTCGACACAACTGACGGCCGTTACGGTTTTTATACCCAGAAAGGTGGGGTTTTTCGACATGCTATATCTCGTTAGATACAGTTTATTCTTGCACAATCCACTTGATAAATTAAACTACAGTCTGCACATGTCTTGCTCGTCAACTAAGTGGCTATTAAATGACGAAGACCGATTTCCAAATTTTCACTTGTGTGGATGGTGGGAGGTGAAAATGTAAAAAAAACCAACGTAAAAAAGTAATTTTTTGATTTTGAACAGACATAACTTCTGTTCCTGTCGTGCAATTTATCTTAAATCTCTCAATTTTCATCAAAAGACAGCTGAGAGTTTTTCGTGTAGCAAAATGACGTCAAAATGACGTCACGGCAGTTGTAATCCACAACCCAGCATAAATTTGAAAAATATCAAATTCAATCAAACTTTAGCGACTTTTTTATGGATAAAATGCTGGTAAGTCAAACAAGGATTGTTTCAAGTGTTCAACGTCGTTGTCCACATAAATTACAACCATCGGCGTCTTCCCACAAAACTGTTCCTGCATTAAAAACTTCATAAATGTAAACTTTCGACTCGGTAGAACGACTAGAGGACAGAAAATTGTATTTAATCGCTTTTTTCTGCTCCTTTAACCAGAAATCTTTTCTTCTCGTGGATGCACTTATTGGATTTTATATTAAATTTACCGCCATTAGTGTAGCCAACGAAATAAGAAAAGGCAGCGTTCATGCAAAAAGCATTTAACGACGAGTGAAATGCCCGGGATTTGCATCTTTTTTAATAGTTTATTATGAAAAATGTACAAACAACACGATCAGTTCGAGAATTCCCGAGATGGAGACTTTAATTTCACTTGTCAGGCACGGAAAACTGGGAGAAAGCGCTTGTGGGGTGCTTTCATCCGCTTTCACTTCTCAATACTTGTATTTTTATATTAAATTCTTTTCTAGAGAAACTTCGTGCAAATTTGAAATGTAATGAGGTTTTCCATTCGACATCATCATAACGCTGCTTTTCATTCGTTACGAATGATATTTCATTCCTACACTTTACAAAATAAATTGGAAAACTCTGCTTAAATTAAAACTAGTTAAGGGTGCTCGAGAGTGAAGTACGAAATCGTCCTCAACTCAACAGAATGAATGCAATTACGTTTTGGCAGCTCGAAGCAAAGCAGTTCTTCTGTCAATTGATCCTTTGCATATCAAATTAAGTCTAATTGGAATGCAGTTCGAGGTGAATAGCGAGGATTAGATCTCAATTTATGGGGAGAAACAGATTGCGGTTTTTTTTTTGAATCTGTGGAGGTTTTTTTTCTCCAGAATATCTCAAGTGGATTTCGTTGCTCGAATATTCTCTTTCATTGTTGTTTGATTTCACGTTTCACTGATTCGCTTTTTTTCAAAGGAAAACTTGGAATGGAATTAAAACTAATTACGTTGCACAGGCAAGCAAAAAAATCAAGATTAAAAAGTAATTTCCAATTAATTTGCATTCCTTTGGCGCATTGCATAGCGCTAAACTTCGAAATAATTTGATTTGAAATGTAAAGCGACACGAATTTCTGTTTGAATTAATTTCCGTTTCGTTAATTGCAAAACACAATTGTTTAATGGTGATGAAGCATGTAAAACTTGATTACCTAATTAAATAATTTTTGACTTTTAAATCTCCTATCGAAAACTTGACTTCTTTTAAATAAATTTTACATCGAACGAAATTAAAACCATAAAAATATAAATAACAATACTGCCAGTTTTCTGCGTTATTATGAATCGATAGTTGAAGAATACCTGGCTCCGCTGTTAGGTCAGTGAGAAGGCGGCAGGTTTCTT